>PNEQ01000903.1:0-57311 GCA_003012365.1 Medauroidea extradentata
AAGGAATCGGTCGTGACTTTTCGTTAAGGACTCCATCCCGGTATTCTCCCAAAGTGATTTCGGGAAACAATGGAAAATAGAAATCATGATGGCCGAAGACTGGAATCGAACACGTATGCTCCCTAACGCGTGTGAGCGAGTCCAATGTTCTAAACGTTCTGCTAACTCGCTCGGTGGGTAAACAGAGACAGAATTTATTTCAGAATATTTTTGGATAAAATGAGAGGACGGAGATAGTTTTTTTATAGCAGAATGGGCGCAAAATTTAGGGAAGTATTGTCTCTTCTAAAAAAATGAAGTACAGTAAAAGACTTCTACGCCACCGTCAACGTAAGTTACTTTGTTTTTGTAATAAATATTTTGTTTTAAAAATGTTATTTTTTCAGCAGTGGCATTTAATATTTTGATGTGCGGTGCTAATATGCTAAAATTATTTTTGTAGTGATTATTTTGCTTACAAAAGCTCAATTTTTCTGAAAAAACTGTATTTTCAGGTTTTGCTCTGTTGTACTAAAATGCTAAAAATGATTGTTTTTCTTTAAGTAATTAGGATATATGGTCAAAAATCTCAAATTTTTTTAACAGGTATAGTAATTTATTTCTTTGCAACCCAGATATGTTAAAACGATTGTGTTTTTGTAGTAATTACTCTGTTGAAACATACTAAATATTTTTTTAAATATATTTTTAAAATTGACTAAACCAATACAAAATAATTTCTCCCATTGAACAGTGTGTAAGATTTCTAACGAAAAAAAAAAAAATACCCTGGGCGCATACAATTGATACTAACAAAGAATTTAAAGAGTAGCTGTCGTTGAGAAAATTCACATAACAGTTAACAATTAAATTTTTAATTATTAACTTTGGGGAACTATTCATACATCAGTTATCTATTACAAGCACGCCACATTTTATTACGTTAAATCTTTTAAATATGTTTATAGGATGAATAATTTGTACTTTAGAGTCGGTACTTAAAATCATGGTATATTTAAAAATATAATTATTTAAAATAATTTCCTGCGTTTAAGTTTTGTGTGTGTGTGAAATTTTGCAATCATTTATGTATTAAACTTAGCACGATTTTTATTACATTTTCCCCCTCTTATATTGCAATATCATCCAGTTCTGAGCTACGTCTATGGTTTCAGGACTCTAGTTCATCCGGAAAACAGTTTAAAATCGATTACAAAATTTGTACCGAACAGCGAGGCCAGAAAGCGAGTTAATAAAACCCTAAATTAATACACTGTTTAGTGTAACCGAACAGACAAACAGGCAAGAAAGCGAGTTTGTAAAAACGTGTTTGAAATTCTGAAATTTTTTCAACATTTGCACTTTATGTTTTACTATGTTCTGCTGATAATATGTTAAAATGGTTGTTTTGTAGTAAATAATTTGTTTAAAATATATCAAACTTTTCCAACAATTTTACTTCATATTTTGCTGTATTGTTACTCGTGTTTAACAAGAACACGTGGCGAGACTCGACAGCGGTCTAGTGCTGTGACGCAATGATGGAGGAGGTGGGGTGAGTACCGGGCAGCTGTTGGTATGATGGAGGACAAGGAAAGGTCGCGATACCGAACATACCCGAATCAAAGTTACGGAAACGTCCGAAGCTGGCTTCATCGTGTAAGTACCTAGACATAAGTCGGGAATCGAGCCTGGATCATTTTGTAGGTGGTCTGACTAGTAAATTGATTCTCCTGACTAGTTTTTGTCTGTCGCACGAAGACAAATACACGGTTTTTAGTGCTGTCTGTGATCACACGTGTAATTTTCTCTGCAAGCTTACGGAGTGTAGCACCGAGTGATGGTTAATAATCTGAGTGAAATAATCACCACTTGCCAACTCGCGTGGACGTCCCTTACATTAGGAACGCATTTCGTGTCTTCTAAAGATTTTACGGATTAACCGTTGTGCAATTTGTGTGCCTTTAAAAAGGAATTTAATTGGACGCTGGGCGTTTATATAATCAAACATTAAAGTTAAACTGCTGTGGATTGAACTGCGCTTAAAGAGTGATATGCGCTCGTTAACAGTAATTGCCACCGCATCATTAACGGCACTTCGTTTAATAACTGCTCTCTATTTGCGCTCCTGCCTCAGGCTTGTCTTGGCTTAAAAAACGCTTGAATAAGAGTCGTATAATCTGGTTGCGCTCGCGACGGTAAGCAAGAAAAAAAAAGTAATATTATGTTATCCATGTTTGCCTTTCAGTGTAACACTTACGAACGCTTACATCTCCATTATCTTTTTATACTTATTGGATGACTTCGTAAATAGGTGTTACGTTCCATCCCTTCGTCGTTAGAATTTTTTTCCATTTACTATGTCTAATTTGTATGTCCTGTATTTATGATAATATCACTTGCGGGAAGATTGGTTACAGCTGTAGAATACAAATACACAACGATATTTACACATACCGAGGAATCGGCTGTCCGAAACAAAGTAACACAACTTTATTTTTGTACCAAAAATTTGTATACATTGATTTATTCTTTGTAGAAATTGATGTAATAAAACAAACAGTCCTGTACCACAGTTACGTCATAAACTGTAGTGAAAATTAAGCAAGCGATACGAAACGTGCTTAATAACAACAAACATGTGTTTCAGAGCAAAATTATAAAATGAAGGGTTTGAAACAAAAGTCATTTAGAAGATTACTATTTATGCACCGGTGATGCATGATGAAGGCATTTGACTGCCAATGCCATACTATTAGAAAAATTTCCTTGAAATTACGAAAAACTACAGGTAATAAATTACCACGGACACTCGTTTTACACTATATATCAAAATCCTCCGTAAAATTGCGGACAATCCATATTCCTAACAAAATTAAACTTCTTTTTAAGCTACTGGCACTCCATCATTTTCCAGAAACCGCTAATATTTTTCTTTGCTACGTTTCCTCGAGGTATTGACGTAATATTTACTAACCAGAAAAACGTCTCGAACTTGGTCGGAATTCGAACCCACGACCTTAGGATTAATAGGTAGACACTCTTACCAGTGTACCACCGTGACAGGTAAGTTAACGAGATAGTTCCGTTCGAAAATAAGAGACTAACTTTATTTTTGACATGCTAATATTACAGAACTTCATCAGTACTATTATGAGAAAAGATTTTACACCATCCGAAACGCAGAGAAGTGGTGCGATGTTTTTTTTTTCAGTTGTGATAAGTTCCATGTAGTAACACGTGTGGCCGCCCGCTGCAGCATTGGCCTCCTCGAAGCACTTCGGCCACTAACGGGGTTGTTGGGCCCAGTGACGGCTCGTGGTTTGTTGTCAGGTAAGGCTGAAGTTGCCAAGAGCTGTTCAAGGTTGTGCGCTGGTTGACTGACACGCTGATGTGCAGGTGCCCCTTACTACTGAGTGGTCACAAAATATCTAGTAGCTAGCAAATCTTTCGTGGTCGTTGGTCTACGGCACGTTCATCAAGAGTGTACAGTTCCAACTATCTGCAGCCCTACCTGCAACAACCCACGAGCCGCCACTGATTGGGCCCTTTTCCCATTCGCGGTACGAACCCTTGGCTTTAATGCTCGTCACCCCACATCTCTTATCTTCGCGGTAGAATGTGGACAACCAGGAAGCAGCGCTTCGCTTCTCTTCTCATTGCTTGTCTATCTTCTCTCGTTTTGCACCAGTGTGCAAGCACATCAACTTCAGGAGTCACCGTGATCATTATTACCAGCATTATTAATTAAAATAAATTCAATAAAATATACTTTAAAATAGTAGCAACATATTTTCGTGAATTTATGGGTAGTTACGGTAAACAAAAATTACGGAAGCCACTTTCGGACAATTGCAGTATTTTTTTTTTAATATTTCTATGAAATTACGGACATTTTAAACAATGCACCCACTCCTATGTTAATGCCCACATTCGAAAGAATCGTACCATAGTTGTAAACTGACGCTAACTTCACACACATTCTGCATATATTTCCATGTCAATGATTCAATTTAGACGTCATAAATTCGTATTGCTTTATTAAACACGGTTGTTCTCAGTTTGAAGTGGACTCCTAAACACCTGATGCGCTGCTGACAATTTGAGCCATGATTGAATTTGGGAACGAACACGAACTATCGCTGCTCGACCTCTTTACCTTGGAGGTAGGCTTGCCATCTTGTTGTTAGTGAGGTCAACAAAGACAGAACCTGGGACTAGGAGGAGTAGGAACACGTGAGAAAACGGCCACAGTCAACCTGGTCGTTGGTTGTTATATTAAATTACTAAATATTGCATTAAATTATAACTGTCATAAATAAATGCAGAGAATTATAAGTTTTGTTGTTCTTGAATATTACTTTCAACTCTTTATTAATTTTTAAATCCGTAGACATAAATATCAAATGTAAAGAATAACTTTAAAGACTGAACACCACCTGAGTCGGTCCGCACGACTTCTGAATATGGCGACAGGAGCGACTGTCGAAACGCTGAAAGTGAAGCGAAGTGAAGATATTTTTTGGTCAGCATTCGACATCTTGGTCTTAAGCGCTGTATGGATCAGCTCCGAAATAAATGAGCTAGGGGGGGAGGAGATCCCCGAGAAAATCCGCCGCATTGTCCGTCACGATTCGGACAAGCGAAATTCTAGGACCTGACCCCGTCAGGAATCGAATCCGGATCGCCATGGTGGGAGGTGAGTGATCTAGCCAACCGCGGCTCTAACTCTGAAAGGAAATAACCTCAACACATCTCAAATCCAGAAACATAGAATATGAATACATCTACCGCGAAAGCCTGCGATGTAAACATTGGGTAAAATTTGTTTGTTGCTTACTGAACTTTTGAAGTTAAAGCGTTCGATGAAGGATATTACTATGGCCATAGTATGATTTTGTTAATACATAGTACGTTGTCGTTTTTGTTCAGTATATTTAATTTTATTGGGAAGATATATTTAGTAAAATACTCGATATATAAGTTTAACGACAATGTTCAATGGCACTATAAAAACAATATTTTGTAACATAGCCATCCCACTGAAATAATTTCTGTACTGTGTTACAAAAAATATACCCACGTGTTTTGTTGGCCAAACGGCGTAGGCTGTATCCCGGTTAGCAGAACGGTACCCACGTGAAAGCGTCGATAAACACCAGAAATTAAAGAAAACACACGTTGTTTCGTCACCCAACTATAAAAGAATAGCTGTTCTTTCGCGGAAGAAAGCGATGGTCGTCCAGAGAAGATGGCGAGGCGTGGGAGGCTCGGTTCATAATTTTCTTCGCGCATCCGAGGCATATACTTTAACAGCGCGTCCATCGCATCGCTGGCCTAGAAATCCATAGCGCTGTGCTCTTGGCACCTGTATTTTTCTCGATGAGATGCAGATATGCCGCGAGAGAAGCGTTGCACTGTCCGCCCACCTTTCTCTCTCTCTCTCTGCACACACGACACAACAGCTGTGCCATACGGTAACTGAAGAGGCCAAGTCCGGCGTGCGGTCGCCGACGGCTATACGTTGTTCCGCAGCGTGAGAGGGAATCCTCCCAGACTCGTGATGGCCGCCACCCAAAGAGAGAGGAAGGACCAGTGTCCTCTTCGCCACGGCACGGTCGCGGAGGTCACAAGTCGGAAGATGCGCCCCTGAGGCGGGTGGAACCTGGTCTTTTCAGCAGGTCGATCAAGGGCCAGATGTGAAAACACAAATAGTGTGTCCCCCGCCTCGGGCAGGGTCGACGCGAATGGAATACGATCAGGGTGAAGGTTGGGCCGGCAGCTCTCCGAGGGTCATCTCCATCTCCCAGCTGACCCGAAAAATTCATGAGGTGTGACTGGTTGGAGTGAAGCAAGAACGGAAGGCAAAGGCTGGAGGAACGTGATATTCTTGAAAACAAAGAACACAATTGAACGTCAACGTTCGTCACATTTGCTTCCACGATCCTATAGGCGAAATGTATAGAATTAATTTAACGGTTATAGACGTGTGAAAGTCACGACAGAATTAAGCGATTTCACGCACTTCTCTGCATTCTAGGATCTCCGGATTACCTTACTACGACTCCTTCTTCATTCATATTTATGTATTTCTTGGTGATTCCCTTGGGCATAACATTTACCGTACACAGTAGTTTTTCTAAGGTGCCTCTTCTGTATATGTGTTCACGTATCTGGTTTTCTTCACCAGTCTTTCTAGCATGTGCTGTGGTGACTTGCCGGAAATATTAAAAAAGTTTACCATCACCTCTGTGGAAGGTTTGCTGATCAGAATTTATGCTACAGATTCCCTAACTTTATCGTAGTAAACCGGGATTACTTTGACCTTGTGGGGTATGTTTGTCCACTAAAATTTTTGGTTTTTATGTCGTTTAGTGTCGAAAGTTTAAAAGTTTAATGATTAAAGGAATTTTTAAAATACCTGGCTCAGATTATCAGTTAATTTACCAGAAATCCTAAAAACTTACTGATCAAAGTGACTCCGATTTACGGACCAGGAAGATCAAAAACTGAGCACTTTTGACATCTTACGACTGAAACATTTTGAAAATGTTCTTATTTTAATGCTTTTGCGCATACCATTGAGGCTAAAAGTACCGCCGAACATCATATTGTTGGAAGGGTTAAAGCCCCTTTCTCCCTGCTAGATGTCCAGAGCTCTTTTAAATTTGTAGAGTGCTAATAATGTTGTGTGGGTGGCTTTGCCACCCCTAGTCAAGTCCATGATCATACCTCTGAAACATTACTTAAAAACCAAAGATAGATAAAAAAAATACTATACCGCAAAGTTCTTCCGCAGTGCAGATTAAATTTGTTATTTTTTCCTTTCATTTAATTTATACCTTCCTGCATATTTTTAACATTAACAAAGCAACCTAGACAACAGTCAAGGTATGTAGAATGTACTGCATTCAATAGTTAATGTTTGATTTCACATTAAATAATACATTTTAGTAATTATTCTAGAAAAGAAGATCTTAAAGAGTGCTCACTTTATTGTGAACCACCTATGTTATCAGAGCCCAAGCTGTAAGATGTTACTGGCGTATGTAAATAGTAAATATTAGCGTTGCATCTCGAGCGAGCAAGAGCGTACAAGCAGTGTTTTAAATATAAGATTTTATATGTATTATAAATAAATAACATTTTTCTTGAAAATGTTACCTATGTCAAATCGAATGTGTATGCGACTTTTATGCTTTATATGTCGGATGCAAAATCGTACAAAGTAATGGCTGTAACGGTTAGTGCGGATTAGTTAAATCATTGAACGTATTTTGACTTGTAAATCAGTATGAAGTATTGTTATACTTTAAATACACTTACGTTTTATTTCGTTGTTAATGTCATGGACGAAACTGCCAAACCGAATCTCGCATCCCATGGTCAACTGAAACTTGATAGCATGGCCCGATGAATTTAAGGGTGGCCGCCTGCCCGAGTTGCCAAACTGTGTTTACAACTTCGACGCGACGATATTTTTTCACTTCTGCTCATCTTAAATGGGTGGTATCTGCTTACAAATGTATTTGAGACTATTACATCAGTGCAAATGAATAATACCTCTGTACTGAACTCAAGCAGAGAACGTGGTAAATATTGGAATAACAAAGTTTAAAAAAAAAGGAAGGAGAAAGCAACATGTTCCGTGCACTGTGTTAACGTTGCAGATGTCATAAAACCTGCTTAGAAAATATATTTAAAAACAAACTGTACTTGTGTAAATCCTTTTCAGGTTCTTTCATCGTCTCTGAAATCAATTGTCTTGCAAATAAAAAAACGGAGACTTAAACAGATTCTGTTGCTGTCGTGTCAAAGTCATGACCTTCTATTGTGCAATCTTCAAAATAGAATGACAGGTATCCACGTCTTCGCCTTTAACATTATTTCGCAAAATGATAGTGTCACTACACAATGTATCATACATGCGCTTCAGTTATCTTTTCCAAGCGTTGGCTTGTTTCGGACAACGTGTCTACAAATATATCTTTAACCGACGGAACAAATTAGTTGAAATACATATCACTGCATCATTCCTGGCGACCGAGCAAGTTGGAGGCAGGACTGGACAAAATAACGATCTGAGAACATCCTGATGCGTGAGCTACATGTTAGATAGGCTGCACTTGCAGCTGTAGGAAATGTTACTGTCGGGGAACACGAGGATAAATCATCTCGGCGATTGAAACAAACGGCTGGCTGATCTTCAAGACGTGTTCTCATTACAAATGTAAGCAATCTGCGGCGCTCGTGCCATCCATCACCATTAATCCGTCTCGTTCATCTACGAAGGCTGAATAAATTTCGCCAGTCCTATTGGCTCTTTAAAATTTTGTGTAAAGCCGAAGCTAATTTGTTGGTTGCGAAACAGTCAGTAACTGACATGTCTCCTGAAAAAGTACTAATGAATGAAATGTCTGTTTAAAAAATGCATGATGATCTAATAGGTACTTAGCATTATAGTGACAGTATATGTAACTTTCGCAATGGGACAGAATAAGATGCGCACCTGCATCTCTGCTTTGTGGTCAGTGATTGGATGCCTCAACACCCAGCGTCTGGAGGTTAAACCCGCAAATCACAGACGTGTTGTGTCACAGTGATCCATGTACTGTTTGGCACAGTCAAATGAATAACAACTCTGCTCAAAAATACTCTGTCAATAATTATGAAGTTGAGCTGCAGGTGTGCACGTAAGACACTGAAACAAAGTGGGGCAAAAATCTTTTCGCGAAAACTACCGGGCCCTAAGAATAAAGTACTGTACTATTGTGAGACTAAGGAAAAAAAAAGAGAAAATAAGCTTAGACTGGCTGAAGTCAGCACATCCATAAACCAAAACAAAAAGCAGCACATAAGGAATTAGTTAACAACAAATTAAACATCCAAAAATAAAAGTCGAAATACAAAACCAAATAATCTGGAAAACTCAGGACACTGCAATTAAGTGTCTGTGTCTATCCTCTTACATAATTATAATACAATTTAATTAATTTTAAGCAGTAGTTCATAATTAAATTACAGCTTAAATGTTTCTTGAAGTCGCACGGGGATTATAACTAGAGACACTGGAAAAATGCAGAAATAGTTGACTATTTGCTAGGCTCCAACATTCTGTATATAACACAGAATGTTTCGTATCGACATTGGCTATGGTTTATTTGAAGCATTTTTTCTCTCTACAACAGGCCCAGTTAGAACTGTACAGCTTGGACACACAGCGTGTGTGATTCGTCCCAAAACTGTTCGCACGTGTCACGGTTAATATAATACAGTTTATTGGAGACTATCTTAAACATTTTCGCGATTTTCCAGTGTCTCTAATTATAACCTGTGTCCTTGCACTTGGTGACCGCTGCAAAGATTTTCTTGCAATTAAAACTCTTGTCACTTTACAAACAAATAGTTTTAAGAGGAAAATGTTCACAATTTTTCCAATGTTTGTAAAAGTACGGAGAAACTCATCTGAATAAAGGAAACATTAAGAGTGATTAATCCATGTATGTTTTTGTAAATAGGGAATATAGAAACTAATTAGCACGATGACAGGTGGAATTTTTACCTAAGCCCCGTCGAGCAATAATTTTCATACATCCACTGGAACAGAAATTATCGAGGGAAAACGGAAACGGATAAATCCAAATAAGTAGGTATAGGTCGTTCGGGATAAAGTGAACATTAATAATTAAACCTTTAAATAATATCACTAGCCGTTACTGCACATAATTCAACATCAACTATTGTAGCCTTACTGCTTGCGTGTACTACTCGACCACGACAACTAGTCCCGCGGGAAAAATGCGAACTACAGCTGTGTTGTCCTTGACGACCGCGCGCAACTTGTGTGGCGCACCACAACCCGGGCCATAATACTGTGACACAGGCAGCTGCTTGGTTTTCGCCGCGCTACGGCTCCACTGACCGTGTGCCATGAACTCATGTCAGGCGCAGTACATTTCCCCTCCCTGTGACGTGTCTACCTACTACTAACGCCACGCTTCTTCCCCTCGCCGGAGGACTAGTTGTCGTGGTCGAGTAGTAGTTTCGTATTAAACACAACAATACTGAAACAAAGTGAATCGAAATCGGTATATTTGTATTTTATATAATTAGTAAATTATTTTATCGAACTTTATAGGTTCTTACTACACAGTTTACCTTACACGCGTAAACGTCAAGTGCCGCGTCCAGAGAGGTCAGATATTTCCCTTCGTTTGCCGTTACGCGCGGATAAATACAAATTGGCTGAAAATTGAAATTCAGCAGGGCTTTTTTGAGTGCTCACTTTAATCCGAACCGCCCATATCAACCCTTCTAATTCTATACTCCCAAATGAGCATTTTAAATGCTTCCAACAAGATTTTTAATATCCGCATATTTTTCTTTTAGCACCGAAAATGTTTGAACCGGTTTAATGGACCAACTGTCAGCCGTCCATCCACACTTATCGTGGAATCACATAGGCGCGATAGAAGCGACACAGCCGCCACGCCGTGACATGAAAAACAAAAGACGGTCGCCAATCAGCACCGAGGTTTCTGTGACTTCAGCTCGATATAATTTGCGGACGCGTTGCTAATTCCGAATAGAAATTATATCGATTTTATTGGGGTCGGAGTCTAATTATGCTCCCAAATATTGGTGAAACTGGTGAGTTGGTAGTAAATTGCGTTTATTTTAAGTGAGATTTTCGTTGGTTATCTTAAGCAAATCATTACCATTTTAAGCAAACGTGTAATTATACTTTTATTTCTACATTTCGTAATACCAGTAGATGTTCAAAATATTTTACTACAAATAAATCAAGACCTTGCAAACAAACGAATATATATAGACAAACTGAAATACTAATACGTCTGTGGCTATCATACTAAAGTTATGGTATGTCGTGGCAAATAATAATGCACATGTAATTTTTCTTTATATTTGTCGCGTGGCAGAAAAACTAGTGTTCGCAATAACGAGAATTTTAAATGTCGCCTCGTTTCTGTCGTGTGGATCTGTGGCACCTGTGTGATTCCACCAGAACTTTCAAAAGTAGTGCTCTGCACGGCATGACTATGCTTCTTTTCGTCTTGCCGTATAGTTGCTTGTAGTTAAATACTAGGTTTGCTACCTGTATTCTTTATAAAACCTGCCTTTCTTTTCATTCAGTTTCACTCTTCTCATAGGTAAGGTTAACTTTACTACAGGTCTCTAACTCAATTCTTTTAATAAGGTAAGGGACAATCTCCACTGCTACTTGAGCTGGTACAAGATAAAGATTTTTTCGCGCTTATGAGAAAAAAACTTTGCTCTTTGACACTACTAGGTTTTGAACCCGAAGTTCTCTTCATAATCGCCAGCATGAAAACAGACCCTTACCAATTCCAGTGCTAGCGGCAGATATAGTCCATTAAGGAATTCGATTAACTTTCCAACGTATGACAGAAAAAATCTTACGTGAGATTTCTCTCATGGGTCATCGGAGTTCTAATGCAAGACGTACGATTGTTGCAATGGGAGTTTACAATCCAATAAAATATGGTAGGTTGCACCGCGGTGTAGTGGCAGACATGTACGTTCCGACGATTACTGAGCCACAAGGAATATAACTGAACGCGCAAATCCCTTTGTTCGCTCTCACCAAGACTCCTAGGTAGGCAACGACCTTAACTAACAAGCTGTTGTTTGTCTATGTAGAAGTATTTGCGACAGTGTGTACTGCAGATAGTACAAGACAGTGGGGAACCCTGGCAGACAGGTCCGAGCGCCTGTACCACTGCGAAGGTCAGAGAGCGCCGCGGGGGCCGGAGATATACGCGAGGAGAAGCGCCGTAGTGGTTTGTTAACAGCGGGCCATCTGCCGCACTTGTCGAGCCCACGACGTCGACTAATGTCTTCACTTAGCCGCTGGTAGGCTCCTCGCCGTGCAGTCTTGGCGCGTCCTCTCTTGTCCACTCCGCGCCACTCATTTCACCTCTGTCGTCCAACGCACGACCGTCTGGGTCGCCTTAACTTTCTCGCTCCTCGGAAATACTCGGGACCATTCGTTTACCCTCGGCAATCGAACGTAAGGACTAACGCGGCTGTGGAATCTACTAATGCCGGATTAACATAGGTCCTGCAGTAGCGACACGACCGAGGTTAATTCTACTACAGGTTAGAAAGAAAATATGTTTTCTTATGGGAGAGTTCGGCACAGGGAAATTCCCACCGCTAGTTTCTCTGCTAATGCAAAGGGATCGGAAAAACACGAAACTGAAGTAAAATTAAATTAAAATATGCTTCGAAATGACAGATGTCATTTGATATAATTTTTAAGTGGAAAGAAACCAATTTCGCGTTTAAATTAGCAACTGTATGCAACTAAAATTTTAGTCGGAATTTGATTTTGCGCCGAAATGTTGGTGCAACTGACGAGTTAGTAGTAAATTGCGTTTATTTAATTTAAAAGATAGATTTCTGCTAGTTAACATAATCAAATCATAAACTTTTTAAGCGAACCTTTAATCGTGTATTCATTTCGACATTTCAGAATGCCATTGTGTATTTAAATTACACTACCAATAAAAAAAAAACAATCTAAAATACTGTTAAAGTCTGTGGCTGTCATGCTAGATGTTGGTATGTTGTGGCAATAAACTATTTACGTGTAAAATATATTTTTCATATTTGTCGCACGGTAGCCGAATCTGTGTTCGCATCGTACGTGATTCCGGCGTAACAGTACAATAAATTTATGTTATTTATCATAATATTGGATTGGTTTAAAATATGAAATACGCGTTTGCTTTGTTCAAAGGTAGGTTTTGTTAGTTTAAGAAACTACAATAACAATAAATAAGCGGCATTGCTTCGCGCGCTCAGTTCAAACTCAGCCAATAGCATGGTGCTGTAATATACTACTTTCATACTCTGTGGAGATGCTTGTAAAAGTAGTGTCATACACATCAATTTTTACTGTCGTTCCCTACCCTAACAAAACCACACTTCTATTCCGCACACAGTATGTACTGCAATTTGAAACTAGCCTAAACTGTGTCACAGGGGACGGGAATAAGGAGGGAAGATGTTTGGCTCTTTTACCGAGGATATACGAATGCATACGAGCATTTCCGAGGAGCGGATAATTTAACGCGTTTTAGACGCAGGGGTCCAGCGCTGGTTCCAAACACGTAGCTATATCAATTACAAGAGAGAATGGTGTCGTGTCTCAACAGCCTACATTTTCTTCGACACCTTTGCTTCAGAACCACTAATGGTATAGCTTCATTTAAAACTTACAGGCAACGGTAAAACGTGAGACTCACTGGGACCACCCGGGTTTTATTCCTTGCTATTAGTTGTGATTACCGTCTGTAATTACGTTGCTGTCGTCGAAACGTAACGCTTAGTAAAAATAAAAACTTTTAGTTCAGGGTAGTGCTTATTCAGGTATAATTTCTGATCACACATCAGTAATAAATTTGGTTTTAGCTCATCTCTGTACAGGCGTTAATGGAAGTATGTTACAATTTTTGCGAGATTATTCCTTGTTTAAAACAATGACATAATGTTATATAGTGCAAGTTTTTGGATCGTGCAATCTTTAAAGGAAAAATTCATAATTGAAAACTGAAATGTTTTCGAATAACTTTCATTAGTAATAGATAATGGAGTTGGTCGACCATATTTTTTGTAGAGTTAAATAAAAGGTCTTCTTGCTGCAGCACGCTCAAGTGAACGTTTTCGAGGAGGTAGAAACTACGTTTATGTGCATCCTTTCATGTAGGCAACACGCCATAAATTTGTGGTGTATTGTTCCGACGTGCGGAAATCTAAGCACTGGAATGCCCGTGCTTTGCGGCATTTACAATCCGGTTCATCAACTGAAGTAGCATCAGGAACAACGCGAAACAAAATACACTGCAAATACTATTCAATGGGCCTCTCTGGTTAATATTAAAACCAAAATCGTCGACCTACTGTGTAATCATTCGTTGATCAACGCATAAAAGTACTGTCTTTGAATGTTTCATGCAATGGGACAGAATGACAAGCTGTAATATTGTGGCCGACTTGTTTTCTCTCTCTCTTTTTTTTTTTTGTATTTAGTTGTCTCTTTCGAAAATTTCTGGGACGACATAATATTGCAATGGCGTACGTCCACAACAATACCGCTTGGCATAAAAGTACTGCTCTCAGGAATGTAAAACGTTACTGGAGATATACGCAACAGACTATACCTGACCCATGCTGGAAGAATGTCCACATAGCCAATTTACCCGGAGTCACATGGACATGATTCATAAATATCGTATAAAAAAGGGCTGCTCCCGAGGGCCAACGTATCTCTTGGTGGAATCACATCACGACAAAAGCAATGCGGCTCTAAAAATTCGCGAACAACAGTTTCGACGCCGCGCGACAAATAGTTCATTGCCACTACATACCAACCTCTAGTACGACAGCCACAGATAATAACAGTATTTCAGTTATTTTATTTATTTATAGTATTTTTTTAGTTCCCGATAGCATTCCGAAATGTGAAAATATAAATAAATAAACGCAATTTACCGCCGACTCACTAGTTTCACCAACAATTGGGTTCAAAATCAATATCATTTCTACTTGGAATTCGCATCGCGTCCGCCGTTTTTTGTCGAGCTGACGTCACAGTAACCTCGATGCTGATTGGCGGGCATCTTTCGTGTTTCTGTTGCGCCTATGTGGTTTCACGATAAGTGATGATGGACGGAGAACTGACAGAGTTGGCCCATTAAACCTCTTTAATCATTTTCCAGTTCGCTGCTAAAACAAAAATACTGCAGATTTTTTTAATCTGGTTGGAAGCGTATTAGAGGGTATAGAATTAAAAGGTTTGATACGTACTTACTTGGATTTATCCGTTTCCGTTACAGGGTAGGTATGAAAATTATTTCACGATAGACTTTAGGTAACAGCTTCACCTGTAAACGTGCAAAATATAACACAGTTTCTATATTCCGTAATTACAAAAACCTACACCCAACCAAGGATTAATCGCCCTTAATGTTTTTTTTTATTCCAAGGGATTTCTGCGTACTTTTACAACCCTTAGAAAAATTGTAAACAGTTTCCTTGTAGAACTATTTGATTGTAAAGTTACAAGAGCTTTACTTGTAAGAAAAAACTTTGTAACGGTCACCTAGTGCAAGGATGCAGGTTATAATCCCCGTACGATTTCAAGAAACATGCCGGCTGTAATGTAATTGTGTCAAAAAACATTATTTACGATATTTGCCTTAACGTTAACATGATTATTTACACTATAACAACCTAAAGTGATGTCGGCCAAGCAAATTGTAATATTTTAAATAATTCAATTTGCATTTGAACTAGATGTTCCTCATTAAGGGGTGTGGAATGGCAAGACGATAAATCTGAACTACTACTCATTATTCGATTATACACTTTCCGAGTAGATATTTCACTAGCGAACGTCTGCTTTGCAGCACTGGACGGTAGTACGCTTAACTTTCGAGTAAAAAAATAAAAAAAAAAAAAAAATGTTTTTTTTTTTTTTTTTTTTTAGAAAAATAAGGGCTTGAAACCACAACATCCATAAAAATAGAAAGCTATAATTTTTAATTTTATACTATCCATGGCACTATAATAACCGAATTTCAACAATATTAACGTATTGATTTGAAAATCTGCACGAGTGGTTTTCGGAGAGTAAAATTACTTTCAAATCACAACGCGAGAATCTTTGAAATTCAATTGTTATAGAGACCTGGACAGTTTTACCTTGTTATGGATTTTGTGGTTTCAAGCCGTTATTTTTCTAAAAACAGTTTTTAACTTTCTTACTCCAAAGTAAAGCGTGCTACCATCTACTCCTGTATAAACAGACATCCGGTAGTAAAATGTCTAATCGAATAATCACTAGTAGCTAGTTAAGATACTATCGACGATGGGTATTCCAGTAGTTCGCACGACACCTTGCCTTTCCATATCCCTATCTAACATGTAGCTCACGCGTCAGGATGTTCTCAGATCGTCATTTCTGTCGAGCTGACTTCACAGAACCTAAGATGCTGTTTAACATACATCGTTTGTTTTTCATGTCGCAAAGTTAATGTCGCCTCTATCGCGCCTATGTGACTCTACCATCACCCCGAACTATATATTTACGACAGGGCCCGCCGACCAGTGACATCGTCCGGCACGATATCCGCATGTGAAAATACAAGGTCCAACCCTCAACGTCGAGGGGAAGGGGAAGAGATTTTGGGCAGCCCGTAGCATCGAGGTCTTTAGCGCTGGTGGGGGTGAAATGATGTATGGAGCAGCGCCGGAATGAATGGGCGGGGAAACGGGCATCGTCCGGCGCGATTCCCACATGCGAAAATCCGGGGACCGACTCCGGATCGCCTTGGTGAGAGGCGAGAGTTCTGACCCCTCGACTACTGCGGCCCCATGATAACGTCGAGTATGGAGTAAAGCCAAGGACAGGGTATATATATATATATATATATATATATATATATATATAAAACACGGGAGCCAGTATATGTTTACCGTTCCCCGAGAGATGACATGAAATGAGACCCCACAATAAGGCAGTGATGGAACGCAAGGACGGAGGAAGTGGGAGATCCTCGAGAAAACCCCGGGTCAACGGCAACAGACGGAGATGATGAAAGTGTTCGACTGCCGAGTTCCATCTCTCGCGAGTGACTCGCAGAAAGTAACATCTACGCCGTCCCATAAACTTGCAGCGCACGGGACATATTACTATTATTATATTTTTTACGTGCGCGTCGTTTGCGGGGCTGGCAGTTAGCAGCCATGTGCAACATGCGAGCGAAAATGCTTTCCTTGATATTTTTTTTTCTGGGTAATCCACGTCAATATACGTATACCCGTGGTTTACGAGTAACGTGAAATCGTGAGGTTAGGGGGTGGGGAGGGATATCAGCCCGCGGCGTTCCGTTTACAAAAAAATAGTAATTGCGCAATAAAAGAAAGGTACGCAGACGGCTGTGCGGTAAATACGCGCGCAGCGTCTCTCTTTGATGCGCCGTCTGGGAAGTTTATACGCGTCCGTGCTCGCTGGATGTTTTGAGAGACAAATGCGTGGTCGAACTACCCAGCTGAGTACTGTGCGTCTCGTACCCTTCTGATTCATGTAAACCCCTCCCCCCGTTCCTGGCCCCAACAACTAGTCTGGACTTGCTTGTGGACCTTAAGAGGGCGTGGTGTTTAATTCAATGCTTAAAGCATTAATCTATAATTGTAGGTTTCTTGAAGCCAATTTGCGAAAACTTAAACAATAGCAATCCTAGACAACGGTTTTAGCCAACGTTTTAAACAAAATTGTTTCCAGTGTTACCAACTTCTGAGGCACAATCTCTGACGCCGGAACCTCGTGCATTTAACTGCGGCGCAAGAGATCACGCGTAACGAATTAGTGATTCTGGATAAATATTTACTCATGAAGTTGACAAATACTATTATCTACGATTGTCATGGAGTATTTCATCCTAATTGGCTTCGAAAAAAGCGTAGAAATCAATTGATGTTTTCAGCTGTTGTAAAACTGTGTTTTACTAATTTGTTTTAGTCATGTTTTATAATGGTTGGGTAGCTGTAGTCAGAGGTAGGCTCTTTATACTGCAACTATATATGTGGTTAAGTTAAGGGTGAGGGTTACGGTTAAATGAAATATGTTAATATAATTACGGTGGCTTTACTCTACATAGTTTAGTTACAAAATACTACACGGTTGTACTACATTTATCACGCACTCTTAAGATTTAGTAGACCAGACGCATGAGCCGTGCAGTAGCGTGGTAGGGAAAGCATTTTTTCTTGTGTAACTATTGAAAATGTTTCCAATGCGTTTATCTACGAAAAGGAGACACACTTCAAACTGTGTCCTTATGATTAAAAATATGCCGTTCGCTTATTTAAAGCATGATTCCCGAGCTCCTCAAAAGTGCTAAAAATGGCTTTTTCACGTTACTGTAGCTGAGAAAATTTCGATCGTAATCGTAAAACTAAGCTACAGAAACCTACACTGTACTTTATCACAAATTTTCCAAAAATAAAACAACAGGGTCATCGCTTGAAGTCCCATTGAAAAACTGTTTCTACGAAAATACAGCACGCTAGTTTAGTCCTTCGCTCCTAGAGGCGATGAGTAGAGCCACGATTTTGTCGCGAAAAGATTTTTGCAACATTTTGTTCCAGTGTCTCGTGTGCACATCAGCAGCTTAGCTTCACGGGTATTGGCAGTGTGTCTTTGCTCAGACACGTCCCTCATACGACTGCACCAATAACAATGAGGCTATTGTGACGCAATACGTCTGTGATTTGTCAGTAGAACCTCAAGACAAGTGACAGTTAAAACGTCTAATCACTGACCATGAAACACAGTTGCGGATGTGAACATAAGGCTTTGAAACCAAACGGTGCAGAAATCTTTTCACCATAAAATCGTGGCTGTAGCGATGAGGTGTTTGAAGGGACGTCTTATATTCGACTCATCGCCTTCTCCGTCCCCGTGCCTCAAACATAAAGAAAGAGCTACCGTTCACTAATTCTTAAGGGCGTTCATAGCGTGATAAAATCCATAATTTTATATTTGTACGAGATGGTGTTAGTTTTATAGACGATAGTTGTGACATTTTCTACTTATGAAACTTTTTTAGTTCTCATAGTTTTCCCATAGGCTAGCATGTCAAAGTCAAAATTTGCAAGTTACGGTAACGTACAAAATAAAAACCAACTGATTTACGCGAATTAAATAATTTACACTGAAATTTGATATCATGGGCCATATGCTAAAAGATTTAATGTCACACAATGCAATGTCTTTGTATTTAAAAAAAAATTAAAAATCAATTTTTTTTTCACTTATGGCAATTTTTAAAAAATGCGAAGGAACTTTGTTCTGTGTTTTTAAGTCTTTTAGCATATGGCCGTTGTATCTAATGTCAGTGTAAATGTTATCGTTCGAGCGAGTCAGTTGGGTTTTGTATGTTCCCGTAACTTGAAAAACTTGATAATAACATGCCGCTATGGGAAGACTAAGAAAGCTGAAAAAGTTTCTGAAATGGAAAATGTAGTTACAAATAACGTCTATAAAACTATTGCTATATAGTACAAATACAAAATTATTCGTTTTTGTCACGTGAAAACCCTTAAAAAGGGCACGGTACATAATTTAGCATAAGTTTAATATTGTAGGTTCCTCGAACCCAATTTGGACAAAAAATAGCAAACCTGGCCAAATGTTTTTGCCAACTTTCTAAACAAAAAAAAAAACTTGCACGAGTGTCGTATGTCTGAAGAACCATCTGTGACGTCGAAATCTCGTACATTTAACTATGGCGCAATATATCACGCATCACTCTGGCCAAATATCATTTTCTGAATTTGTTGTTTTATAGTTTACGTATGTCGACTTTTAGAATCGTGTATATTTAAGTTGGAGCTTTCAGTGTTTTATTATCTACCACACATTCACCGGGAAGTCTTTTGATATACTGCACCCACTGCTAGACTTCATAAGTAAATTGTTTCCTTTCCAACCTTGCAGTAAATAATAAAGTAATGGTGTGCGCGAATATATGACTATTCGATAACTTCCACCTGATATTTAGTGATACAACGTATGGGACAGCGACAGAATGCTGTGGTATTGGTGAGGAGGCAGGGGCATGATTGGGACGAGAAATCCCAGTGGGTAATGAAAACGCCTGCTAGGTTTCCCAAATACGAAGATCCCCGCTGGGAATAGAATCCGGAATGCCAACTGTGTGTGGCGAGTGGTCACCACTGAGAGATTAGACCACTGCAGTCCAACTCTTCTTCCTCCCTATTTCATCCTTTTACACACGGCTTGATTTTTTACAAAAAAAAAAAAACATGGGTCCGTGTACGTATACTTGTATGAAAGAGACCGAAGTTATTTGAGGGGCTGAGATTAAAAGTGGTGTAAGTCCCAATTTTGTATTAGTTTCTTTCTTATTCATATTATTCACATTTTCCAAAAGAACACTCTGTAACAAATATTTCACTTTTAACTCAATTTCTGAATTTCATTTGCGTACTGCAAGAATGTACCGCATTAAACTGACATTAAACCACTATAAATCTAATAAGCCCTTCATTTATGCGAAAACAGTTTTTTCTTTGTTTGTTGGTTTACGTATAAATTAATATTCTCCTCAGAAAATGCTCTTGTAATTTAGTAAATTAATCTGCTTTGCAAGTAAAAAAAATTTTTTTTACGGCTTACACAACTGAAAAGAGTATACTAAAAACTTCAAAACTAAGTGGTTACTCAGACGACTTTATATCTTATGAATAGTATCTGAGGTGTTAAAATGGTTTAGAGAACACTTATTGCATCTTTTTTTTTTAAAAAAAACTTAATTTTTTAGTTGTAGAGTAACGCGCGAACCACGAAATTGCTACACCTTCATGGCATGAGCGCTTCTTCAAACCATAGCCTCACTTAGTGCGAAAAGTTCTGGAAACTGCAGCCATGTCGCGTATTTCATGTAGCGAACGAGGTTAACAACTCAACGTGCAGGAGGCGTTACTTTAAAACGCCGTAAACATTGCAGTAAACGTCATATGCAGGACGTCGGCAATGCAACTGCAAGATAATCAATTCCCTCCAGTCGTCCGAGCAGCATTCTAGAGCACCATGTTTATGAACTGAGCTGACTCGTAACACACCAGTCAGCAATCTCACAGCATCTACATCCCATCCAAAGCTTTACTGTTAGTACATACAAATTATGTACTTTATATGAATATTTTGACATCTCCTGTCTTTCCACTGCCAGTGTTTACAGTAACTGAAGTTCGATTGAGAAAAAGCTGATAAAGAGAATGACCAAGAAGTCAGAGGGGTATTCATACGGGTCTCAACTTATACCGGATGCCGTGCCCGTCATTAAAGTTTTTCGTATATTTAACATTTAAAACAAATTTAAACATAACTTCTTCAAAATAAAAATGTCGTATAAGGTGTGCACAGAATTTTTAAAAATATTCTTGGAGGAGTTGAGGAAGGGAAGGTGTGAAAAACGAAGTACCAGCCCAGAATGTCGAATAATCTTAAATAACTCCGTTTGTATGCTGAATTAGTGAAAATGAATGAATTTACATTCTATAATCACCGTCGTGTGACAAGAGTCAACTTCACTAATTCAATATTCTTACTCTCCACACGTGTCTATTGGG
This sequence comes from Medauroidea extradentata, assembly GCA_003012365.1. Lineage (NCBI taxonomy): Eukaryota > Metazoa > Arthropoda > Insecta > Phasmatodea > Phasmatidae > Medauroidea > Medauroidea extradentata. The sequence goes on from PNEQ01000903.1 coordinate 21,187, forward strand.
TGCATTGGCTTGGACTTTCTCATCTTTCCGAAGTAATCCGATTTCGATTCTTGGCTTGGTCGGATCATATTTTCGCATATGTACAATTATGTACCTTGGAGACATAAGGCACTATATCCACTTTTTCTCAAAATCCATTTTTCAACATAAACATTAGCGTAGATTTAAATAATTTCTGGTAGTATACAATACGAAGTCTGTTTGTGTCAAAAAACACATTTTTTGGGTGTCAAATAGCTAAATTCACTAGTGAATCACACTCTTCAAACGGCTCTCCTGAAAGAAAATTTTGAATTTTGTAACATAGTGTCTTATGTCTCCGAAGTATAGAATTAGTAAGCGGGTTTTCTCAGGGATGCTCGCACTCCTTCATACTGGTGACGCTCCATCACTCCTACCAACGCTGAAAATCTCGCTGCCCAAGCAACCCAACGGCCGTTGCAAGTTTTGTCGAAACTGCTCAGCGTGTGTAAATAATGTCGGCCTAGGAATATAATTCAAAGAACATTAAACGTGTGTATACCTATTTCAGTCCCTCTGTTTATCTGTAAAATGTATTTTCACGGTGCTGAAAATTGTGACAATGGCTGTTTTTGCGGTCCTTTTTAAGTATGAAGAAATTGGCGCAGAATCTTTAAATATGTATAGGTATGTACAATACAACTTTAGTATTACGTCGTTCAATGATAGGGTCACGAACTGATGGACTCGTAGAGACGAGTTGTCAGCGAGATAACAGCACGCCAGTTCAGTGACTTGCCCCTAGAGGCGCGATGTGCGTGTCATTCTACCGTTCCCGCACAATATGTTCAACCAGGTGGCCACCTTAAGAGGGAGTGTTGGACAATTTTGTTGTATCATCAGTTTTTAATATATTACATTTATTCAAATTGCATTATCAAAATTTTCTACTCGACAAATCATAGAATATATTCTTGGTAAACTGCTTGGCATAAATAATAATGGAATCATTAATTCTTTTGTCATGCAGAATCATTGCAATAGGTTAACTTTCAAGAATTCTCTTGCAATGATTCTGCGTGAAAAATTAGTCAAAGATTCTATTATTATTTACATCAAGTTGTATAGCAATAATTAGAGCCACGATTTTGTCGCGAAAATATTTTTGCAAAATTTTGTTTCAGTGTCTCGAGTGCACCTCGGCAGCTCTGCTCACGGCTATTGGCAGTGTGTCTTTGCTCAGACATGTCCCTCATTCGACTGCACCAATAACAACGAGGATATTGTGACGCAATACGTCTGTGATTTGTCAGTAGAACCTAAAGACAAGTGACAGTTAAAACGTCCAATCACTGGCCATGAAACACAGTTGCGGATGTGAACATAAGGCATTGAAACCAAACGGTGCAAAAATCTTTTCACCATAAAATCGTGGCTGTAGCAATAATATATCCTAAGCTACGTTGACGAAATAACTTTGATAATGCAGTTTGAATAAATATTATGGCTAAAAAAAAAATACAATAACATTATCTAATACACCCTCTTGACTAAAATTTCCTCACTTTACTTACACGTCACCAGTAAGCAACTTCAAAAAAACGTAGGCGGTGTAACGATGTTTTTTTTTTTTTGTGAGAAATGTGTCAGGCCGGTGAGCTTGCCAACTTGTTAACGGGAAAGTTCAGTTGGAAAGAAGGATGCGTCCGAGAACCTACTGCCCTAAGAAACTCGGGTCATAGGTCGCACGCATCGCGGTTGGAGGAGGGTTGCCTTGTGGTCAAGGTTGTAATTTGGCGGTGGCACAGTACCCGGAACGAAGAAGAGTCTGAAGGTCATATGAAAACATGCACGACATGCCGGAGAACCTTGTTATTCCACGTTTCTTGTAACTGTCAGCATTTCACAGTAAGTGTTGTATTAGCAGAGAGAGAGAGATTTTTGGTCAGCGCTTAACATTGAGGTCTTCAGCGCTGGTGAGGGTGCCATGAAGTGAGTAAGGAGCAGGTGATACTGGAGACCCCCGAGAAAACCCAGCGGCATCGTCCGGCACGATTCCCACATGCGAAAATCCGGGGACCGACCCCGCCGGGAATCGCTTTGGTGGGAGGCGAATGGTCTGACCATTCGGCCACCGCTGCCCCGTTGTACTAGCAGTACATGCTAGATGAAAATAATATATATATATATATATATATATGCGTTCTTGTTAGTTCTTTAGGGACGTACATCTGTCGAAAATATTACTTGAAAAACAGAGTTGTTTGAGCTTACAGGGACTACACGCATGACTCTACAACTGAAAATAAGTTTGATTTCGCTCCCATTTCCATTTCGAGTACTTTAGTTTGATTCCTCATTGTCTTAAATAGCATAAATTTAAGTTCTTCTTTATATAAAATATTTTTATTGACATGATTACAAATTTCCACGCATTAAAATAATTGAAATAAATTTTAGCATATCTTGTACGCAAAACCAGAGCCATCGTTCAGAACTTCCTTAAATTTACCGCATCTATTGTCACAGTCTCAGGACTGTAAGTTACACACTCTTTTTCGAAAAAGCTCAAATTCACAGTCATTTCAAAGGGATTTTTCTTGACTGTACAGTACAGTAATATATCCACGAATTTCCAGCTGTACATTTAGTAACACGCTCCTTATTTCCTTATTAGCAAATCTGGCCTCTGTTCCTATCACATGCAGGTTTATAAATAAAATTTATCGTATGCTGTACACTCGTTCGTTGTGGAATGTACAATGTTATTCTGAATGCCAGAGCAGGGCTGGAATGCGACCAGGTAGGGCAGTTAGCAAGCGAAGATATTTATTTGTTGGTTTCACGTTCGGTTCGCCCACCTGAATATTTTCAATATTTTATAACGGGTCGGGGTCTCGCACTGTTTTTCGTAGGTTCGGCAGATATTTTAATAGAAAACTCACGCAACTCGACATAAATTACTGTCGAAGAACTTTCCTTCTGTCTCTTATTTACGTAGTTACTATGAAATTCGCTAAAAGGCTGAAGCTACATGTTGCAGAACATGATGATATGTTGCGAACCGTACTTCGGCAGACATCTTTCTCGAGGGAGGATCAAGAAGACCAGTCTCACGCGAGCGTGTATGACCCTGGTGTGACCCCTTGGCCGTGGTATCGCAGACAAATTACCGACATCCCGCGTGGCGTGCCGATGACCCTAACCCCGACGTACTCGATGTGTGCCGAGGGGTCAGCGCGGTGACCAGAGCCCAGCTAGTTCCGACGGTCACATTACCCACACCTCTGTACTCGTCGCGGCTAACGTTAATCCTACTACTGGTACACTGTAAACTTGAATCACTGGGAAGTTAACCACTTCGGTGAAATTCCAGTCGTTTCTGTCAAAAATGAGCAATTGGAGTTAGTGAGTGAGAGATTTTTGGTCAGCGCTTAACATCGAGGTCTTTAGCGCTGGTGAGGGGTGAAATAAGGTGGGTATGAAGCAGCGCCGGAATGAAGGAGGGGCAGGGGAACTCGGATCGTCTTGGTGGGGGCGAATGGTCTGACCATACGGCTACCGCAGCCCCAACTGAAGTTCGTGAACCCTTCTTATTGTTTCAGTGACTATATGATACTGATTTAAAAGTGATTCCCACTTATCGTCAGTGAATTTCGTCTGCCTTTTAACTGGTTTGCTGTTAATTCTACAGGTTCATCAGTCAGAAACACATTGTTAACTTGAATTCTTGTGATTAAAAATTCATTGATTGTAACTACTGATTTGGATTTATAATCTAGGATGTCAGTGTTATTAGTTTGGTAAGGGGAACTTTCCTCAACTTGTTGTGCTGGTGTCGTCAAACGGTCAACATTTATGCTCTCAATGGGAGGAACACTTCGTCGTTCGGCAATGTTTGGTTTTGAACCAGAAGTTCTCTGCATAAGCGCCAGCTTGAAATTTCCCCCTTACTAAGTTTGTTTCTGCTACAGGTTAGGACAATGTTCGGTTTTTCAGCCGAAGTTAACCACATAAACGACAACATGAAATTGCCCTCTTACTAAGGTTATTTCTGTTACCGGTTAGAAAGGTAATGGAATTTCTTACGGATGGGTGACGGAAAAATTACGCGGATTCAATGACCCGCATGTAATAATCCGTTGTCCTATCCATATTCAAGCCCCGTCTATTCGCTCATTGACCGCTGTTCCACTGAGTAGCAACCAGTGGACAAATAGTCGGGACTTGAGTATGCATAGGATACTTGATTCTAACGTGCAGGTCATTGAATACGTAAAATTTTCCGGCACCTACTTATGGAGAAAACGTCGTCTTTCGGTAGTGTTCCGTTTTGCATCTGAAGTTCTCTACATAAACGCAGCATGAAGTAGTCCCTTTACTAAGGTTATTTGTGCTGCAGGTTAGGATTGATTATGGACGAGTTTGGCAAAGGGTAATTTGCTCTGGAGTCGGTAAGGTGGCTATAAAATGAGTAGAGATGATGGTTTATCGTGGGAAAACTTGACTGTTTGCTTGGTTTTAAAGTACATTCAGCTAACTAAGAGATCACTTTATTGGCTTTCGATTGTACGTGGACCTGTTGCCCTATTTGACTTAGCCAATAAGAATCCCGCTATTTTAATATTTTACGGCTGTTATTCGTCTCCAAACAGCTACGTTGTGTCAGACGTATAGCACCCAATCGCAAATGAGAGATTGTAAGAGAATTACTGCCAGATAGGCTAGATCAAGTTAAAATTCAATTAATAAAGAAATATAATGCCATGACAGATTTTAATCTGTATTTTACAAACAATAAAATTATCTTCATTTTCAAACAGCAAATTACACCATGTATAAAGTTAAGTAATGTTATATAATTTTTCTTTTCCTTTAAGTCGTATTATCGAAATCTTCTCTTTGACTATCACGCAGCATCATTGCTAGGGAAATGTAGGTTAATTTTTTAAGAATGATTACAATACAAATCCAATGTAAGGTGATCATATAACACTATTTTGTTCTCCAAAATGCTTCACAAATATCTTCTATGCTTCACATTAACATTTGAAAACAATAGTTATTGCAGAATATCTGTAAATAAAATTTAGCATGTAGCTCTCCCCATTGACAATATCATTTGTAAAATGAACGCAGCGTGTCCATTCAACCGTAAGTGCGGTAAAAGTAATCTTGCTTTGTGACTGGCGTTATATAATTTACACAGTTGGCACTACAAATTTCACTGAAGCTATTCGAAACAGAGTATATCTGCCCGCCTGGAGCGTGACACACGGTAGAATCCTCGCTAAACCGGGTCAGCCTCGTTTACGTCAGAGCACGGCTAATTTAACGGTCAGGTGCGGTTAATTGCTCCTGAAACTCTGTAGTGCTCTGGCTTCCGTCCAAGTTGCAACTTGGAGGACCTGGTGTAGATGTATTCTTCGTCCGAAACCATATAAAATATAAGTTGAAACGATCTAGTGCTTGACATGTCCGAGCTAAAAGTACAAGATAGGGTCAACATGTTTCCGTCCCCCCGGTATGATTCAATGTTCTACCATACATATTCATCACAATATTGAATTAATTAGGGCGAGTCAGGGCAAAATATGTTTATTCTGTGTGCTTATAGAAATATGAGCCAAAATATATATTTACGATCTGTTCTCGATGCTACAATGTTCGGAGTAATGCTACATGAAAACCAACTTTAAAATTACAAATCTTTAAAAATAGTTTCCAAAATGTGTTACCGTTCATTGTTGACGTTGGTAATAAGAGTGTCATTGTTTACAATCAAAGAAACTTTTAAGGAAAGCATAACTTGTTCCCACTAGAATCACCTAACGGACAAATGAAATATATATATATATATATATATATATATATATATATATATATGTTAGGTTATATATATATATATATCGTCTTATTTTTGTAACCTGTTACCGCACAAAATTAACGCAGTCTATTTTGACTTAGCTCATATCAATCCGAACGTACACTTCGTAACGTACTTTCTTATATACGACTGAAATACTGAAACTAAAACCACATTTAAATGTAACATTAATCGTTTTACGTCCATTATTGCCGTGTAGAAATTTAGATTATAGATGAATACGCGCTATCACCTACCGTAAAATATTGAAAATTATACCCATATATATTATGTGCGTCTAGAACCGAGTGACTCGCAACCACTATTCTGTTAGTTAGAGTATTATTTTAATAATATTAATTATTTCATTTCATATGATGATAATTGTTTCTTAGTATTGCAGTGATTTCGAAAATAATTTTTTTTATTCCCACCTAATATTCATATCATTAAAAACTTCGCTCCACAGTTTTGACACTAACATGTCATAATTTGTAGCTGAATTTTTTTGTAGCAATATACTGAACGGTATTTTTTTTAGATTTCGTCACCCAAAGTACCACATTTTTTGCTGATGAATGGTACAATATTTTTAAAAACGCACCCATAGTACTGTGCATCATGTGAGTGCACATAGTCTCAAATTTTTTCAAAGCTTTTGGTAATATATATATATATATATATATATTTATTTATTTATTTATTACTGATAGGCTCCCTGAGCATTGCTCTTCAAGGGGAGCAATAAATACAAAATATATACAATATACAGACAAGATGGCAAACAATTGTGTTTCTTACACTACAAAAGGTAGTTTACAGCACATACACACACAGTAAATCAAATGTCCTCAAAGAAAAAGAAGAGGGAAAAAAAATTTTTTTTTGTGGTTTTGTGATTACATATTAAATGCAATTTTACTTATAGCAACATACTATACACTGTTTTTCAAACTGTTGACTTACTCCTAAAGCTTGTCATCAAGACATTAATTCTTTTGAGCCTAGTTAAGTGGACAAATCAGACATTAGATTACATACTTGCTAAAGACATACACTTAATGATCTTTAAAGTGAAAACATTTACACTATTTTATATAAGTTTCAGTGTGTATCATTGGTTACACAGTGACTTTCGCACTGTATTAAACAGTGAGAGACAAAAACACAAAGCAGTACTTATTCCCTTAGTAACTAATTGTTAAGACTTGGCATGCATATTATTTTATTAACCAGAAAATGTACAACAAGAGTAGTAAACATATTTTTAATTATACTTAAATTTCCATATTACTTGCAACAGTGGTAACTACTAGGGGCCAGGTACATCAAATGTTTGTAAGAATCAGACTGTTGACATTACATTTGCTAATACCGTAATTTTACTTCTCCCTTTAACCCCCCTCCAACTCCACCCGTTAAATTTGTGAGCCCGAGATTGTGAGCTGTATTTCAAGTAAGCTATGGGAGACTAGGCATGGTAGGTTAGTGGGCATTTTAATTTCATGAATTTATATATTGCTCAATAAGAAATGTCTTTACCTTATTTTTGAATACTAATAAAGATTTGCTTTCCTTTATGTTATATATATATATATATATATATATATATATATATATATATATATATATATATATTTGTGTTATTGGCAAAAGTCTGGAAAAAAAACCTAAGTAACAAGCCCTTAAAGGAGAAGTAAGTTGCTGTACATGATTTAGAGAACTGTTCTGACATACTCTTAAAAAAAAAAAGGGGGGGGGGATAGGGTAACCTACTCCAGAGCAGCGAGATGAATTCGAATCCGTGACCTCTCTGTAACGTGTCTCCGACGACCTATCGCCAGGTTTAATTTAAGTAGGTTTATGTGTGACGTTAATACCAGTGAACGTACGGTAAAATTAGTATGTACACATATACCTGGTAGCTTCCCAGACTTGGAAAGGAATAGTGCGTTATAATAATCCGTACACAGTAGCTGACCGCTTGAATTAAGATTACACAAAACCCCACATAAGTAGCCAGTCTCCTTAGTGTTGCTAATTAGAGGTATACGGTACGAGAGGTCCTGAGATAGAATCCCTTCTCGGATATGGTTGTTGTGATGTCTCGTCACCTCGCTTCACCCTCATCAGCTTGTAAGACCTCGTTGCCATTGAGCCGTAAAACCTCACCCACAAAAGTACCTTACAGCTGACTGCTGTTGCCACATGCCTACCCGCGCGTGAGAGGTTTAAAAGCGACTGAGCAGTAAGGTCGACCTTGAAGCGCACATAATACCGCGTCGCCTCAACGAGCCAAGCGCTGAACTAGCGTGCAAGGTTCACGCCGAACGGTTTTTACTATGGAACACTAAGCGGTGACCATATAATTTTATTGGTGTAAAACCTGCAACTAAGTTCAGTGCAGGTCGCAATCTGAGTTTCACATACATCCGGATAGTAAATTTTGAAGTACGGAAGTCTGAAAATGCCGTTTTTAGCCATGTTGGAGGGCTTAGAAATAGTATTTATAATGAGCGTGGCGTCTTAAGAATGCGCGGTAGATAAATGAACGCTGAAAACATCAATTGATTCCTATGACTTTTCCGAAGCCAACATGGATAAAATACTCAATGACAATCCTAGATAATGGTAGTTGCCTACTTTGTGAGTAAATATTTATCCCAAATTACTAATTCGTTACGCGTGATCTCTTGCGCCGCAGTTAAATGCACGAGATTCCAGCGTGAGAAATTGTGGCTCAGAAGATCGTAACACTGAACACAATTTTGTTTAAAACGTTGGCTAAAACTATTGTCTAGGATTGCTATTGTTTAATTTTCGCAAATTGGCTTCGAGAAACCTACAGTTATAGATTAATGCTTTTAGCGTGGAATTATGTACCACTCCCTCTTAACGATGAGGTTCCGACCTTGTCTGAAGTTTGTTTTCTTTTCGTACGTTGGCACAATGGGCACACGAGTGATAGTTTCGTAAAATTAACAAGTTTACGAACGTGCTGCAACGAATTTTAAGCGTAGGGTAGACGGCCGCCTTAACATCCGAATGCTGCCCCGACAACACACAGTTCTATGGCAACTGCTGTCGCCTTTGCGAATGCTGCTATTTATGTCGAGAACTTTATGTTGCCTCACGGCCAGTACGCTACTCCTCAATGTGTACACAGCATTGTCTACGAGCAATTTCATTCATCAGAGTTATCACTGGCTTCAGGAGAAATATTTACTGACCCAAGTTTATTCGCAAAGAAGCCCTCTTGTTTCTTTGTGTAGCGAAGTGCTTATGTGAAATACTGTAATAACTCTGCTTCCCTTAGACGACAGAAGAAGAGGTGTATCCTGTCAATGAACGCTCGCTGTCTGCTCTGGCAGTCAAAACGTGTGCAAGGTCTCAGTCCTGTATTCATACTTGCAGATTTTTCCGTCTGCATTAGCACTTAATGGGATACAGAAAGACACGATGTCGAGCGGACAGCTGGAATACTCAATCGTAAATAAAATCTGAACTACTCATCAAATTTCTATAAGACTTTTTTGCTGAGTATATATTTTATCAGCGGACGTTTATTCATACATCACTATGCGGTAGTATGCATTACTTTCGAACAAACCATTTAAAACTTATTATTCTTTTAAAAAAAAAGAGGGGGGGGGCTTGAAACCACAAAATCTGAAAAAATGGATAACGGTAAATTTTATAATTTTTTATGTGATAAAATCTAGGTCTGTGTAATAACCTAATTAAAAAATACTCGCGTTTTCATTTGAAAATAATTTTAATATCCGTAAACCTGTAGTGCCTATCCGCTTAAGCATGTTTTGTGTCGGGCTGGTTGGTAGGTTCCATTCGTTTAACTGTTTTTTTATGTCACTTTTCGCGAAGCTGGAAACAGCTGAAACGTAGTGGTCAGTGTGAAGCTTGGACTTATCAGCTTTTGAAATTTATCTCTGGGTCCACTCTGATAAAATTCTATCACGTGGTCATCTGCAGGAGTGCATCGCTGAAGTGTGTTCACAAAATACATAATACAACTGGGTGAAAGGCCTACGCCATCTCTAGGGACTGGACATTTTTGCGGAAAGATGATGCAAACGTGTGTCAATGCCGGTGATTGGATGTTATAACTCTCTTCGTCTTGGGATGTCTGATGCACATATACATACATACAGACAGTAACCATGAAGCAATTGTGCACGCGAGGCCCTGAAGTAGATGTGGCGAAAATTATGGTCCCTAGTGGTATCGAACACATACAGTAGCTGCTCAATTCTAATTTGTTCCCAGGCTTATGCTATAACTTGTGCTACTACTTTAGGCACATCCAAAATGCTCCAATTGTTTCAAGTTTCTTTGTCAAATACGAAACGTTGCAGTAAACTCACGTTGATACACTGGACAGACATAAACTATATCACATGCATCACGCCGTCAGAGCCAAGAACTATAACTACCGTATATACTCAACTATATAAAGGGCACACCCCTAATAATTGGCATAAAACAGCCGAATAATCCAAACTGACTCATGATCAGGCAAGCACTCGAGAAACTGTGGTGCCACCTCCAATGAGGTCAATTTGCTTTTCGTACACTTAACTTACGTCCTCATTACATTGAACTAACTGAATACAGTACTTCGATATATATTAAAGTACATCAGAGGACGACATTTAGGGAAATGCTCCCTTTAATTGACTGTAGTAATAATCATTAAATATTCGCATTAATTCATGTCTAAGAAAATATTAAACCAGGGAAGTGATTTGTTTCCTATATTAGAATTTACTGAAGCACTATTATGGTGTTCACCTTCTGATACCTGAATTCGCATAAATTTGGATAATTTTGAACGAGAATGTCATAATATGCCCTACTTTCCTGTTTATCGGACTACCTTCATTGAACTTCTGCAATCTCACAAAACATAATGGTAATTGTTGTGACCCAGGCTACAGTTACATTCTGCTGTATCCCACAATATTACTGTCTGTGACATAATTATCTTTAAAGCTCAAAAACATATAAATCATTGCAAGGTTTGGTACAATTATCTCTGTAGTAAGGATAAATAACAGCCACAGCTAGGATGTTCTCAGAGTTGTAGCATTTCAACGGCTTTAATGTTGAGGTAATGTGAACGACCCAGACACATTATGTCCAATCTCCTGCAGCCAAGCAAATATATTTCTCATCCGCCACACGGAAGGCACTCTGCTCTGGACGGCAAACACTTGACGGGACTGTCGAGCACGTGCCGAGAGGAATGTGTTGTTGGCAGCAATGCCAGGTGCTACTGGCAGTATTGCCAGGTGTACCATACCTCTAGTAACATATTACAATTTTATTTTAATCCTAGTACGTAAAATACCATGGTTACCACCCAACAACAAGAAAATTGAATTAATTTCATTAATAAATGAAAAAAAAGTCCAGTTCCATAAGGTGTCCTATTAAATAAAATTAAAAATTAGTTCGGATATCCAGGCCAGACCAGCCTCAATGTTCACCGATCTTAGAACAAAGATTTGCAGTTCCAAAACGCCACAACGACACAAAGCTGATGAACAGCCGCCCTTTGTCCGCAATATACCTACATTTTTGCATGGGGAGAAGGAGATAAGATAAGTGGACTTAACGTCTTGTCGACGGCGAGGGTGCGTACAACTTGGTACACTATGGCAGGAAATATTGGCCACAGTCTTTGTTTAAAGGACCATTATACCATTCACCAACTGCGATTTCGGGAAACCATGGTAACCCGAATCAGGATGGCAGGAGGCAGAATTAGAATCCGGTTCCTCCTGAACGCGAGTCCGAAGTGTTACACCACCTCGCTGGGTTGGAGACAGAAGGACATATCTCCTGAAGAGCCATCACACAACCTCATGGGTTGGTTGCTCTGACAACAGGTAGTTTGGACATGGACTGCTTATATAGTTTTCGTGTGTTTTATGGTAGAATGTTCCCATCAAGGCGATTCAACAGATTTTCACATGTGGGAATCGTACCGGATGATGCAGTTGGTCGACACGTTTTCTAGGGGATCTCCCGAATCCCCCGACCCTTCATCCGCTGCTCCATACTTAATTTCCCCCCCCCCCCCTAATGACATCACTCATAAGCTCTAATGACATAACTTTAAAGTGCGGTTGGAATCACTTCACTTCTAGACTTCTAACAATGTTTGTTTTCGGCATCTTAGCCGACGGAGCGACGGAACCTGTACTCCTGTGCCTGATCCTGATGGCTTAAGAGCGCGGCTACCGCAATTTTCATCCCTATGTTTTTATTTTTATTTGTACCAGATATTATTTTTCTTATTTTAGACAGAAGTGGATAAAGACGTCACGTTCATAAAAACAAAGAATACAATTTTTTTGCATTAAAAAAATTAAAATGCTGCAAAATTCAATATGTTTTTAATTACAAAAATATTTTATTTTGTGGTTAAACATAGCTCAATTTGTAGCCAACAACATATTTATTTACTGTGAATTTTTTCTTAGTTTGGTGAGATTGTTTTAGTGTCATCCTTAAAACGGAAACATGCAAATTTTTGCTTTAACGAGCCATTACGCAAAAACAATGTGGAATAAATTTTTTTTGTCAAATTTAGTGTATAAAACAAAAAAAAAATAACTGGTACAAATATAAAAATGTGTTGATGAAAATTGCGGTAGACCGCACCCTTAACCGGGGACCCTTTGCTGGGCGGTGTGTCAAGCCCACGATTATTTTGCTAACAAAAGAACGTTGGTATAGGATGTTACGGGCTGCAATATGGCTCCGTTCAATTTTGTTACACACATATTAATGCCGTCAGCTTTTGTCTTGCCCCCGTGGTCAAGCCTCACCATAGCTAGGGCTATGTACTTTTCGCGAAAATAATTTTGCCTCGGTTCTGGTTCATGGTCAGTGATTCCATGTTTTAGCACTCACGTGCCTTGAGGTTGTACCCGCAAATAACTGACGTGTGGTGTTGCTGTAACCTTATTATGATTAGCAGTCAAATGAGAGACGTCATTTCACGAAGACACGCTGACAATAACCATGAAGAACAGCTGCGGACGTGCATGCAAAACACTGAAACAAACTGGGGCAAAATTCTCATAGCCCATAGTTGTTAGCATTAAAGCTGACGAATGTACAGTTGTTGAATACCCCCGTCAATCACAGAGGATGGACGTGGTTACAGTCCTATGATTGGTTAGCCACCAGGAACCACCTTGACGAGGCCAAGTCCTATCCAACCTCCAAGAAACTACATCGTGACGAGTCCTATCACCAGACCAAACACGTCATGCAGAACGTGTGACGCTGGACGTGGCAACACTGGCGGGGTAAGGTCATCGACGCACGCGTGGACGAGAGTGACCACGTATTTTTACCGCGTGAGCTCAGGCGCATTAACATAACGGGAAGCCGCGCGCGCCGGACCTCGCCCGCGGACAACTTCCCCCGACGATACCCGGGCCCTCGTGTCAACAGATGTGCGAGGCGACGCCACCCCTCGTCCTCCGTCCAGGCGTCAACCTCTCCGCGGGAGACCCCTCTTTAACCGTCCCGTTAAGGTGCCCGCATTTCGTGCTTCACGTTCCAGACTTAAGGCATGGTCTTCAACATTTGTCATCTTCATATTTTTTAAATTTGTACCAGATGTATTTTTCTTATTTCAGACGTAAATTGTGACTAAATTTCGCTGTTATGAAATCTTTTTATCTCCCATAGTTTTTGCTAAATGACTCGTAAATATCGAAATTTGTATGTTACGGTTTTATGTACGACACTAATACAAACTGACATACTAAACTGAAAAAATCCACAGTGAACAACAATGTAGCAGGCATTTTCGAATTTTTCAAAATTTTATGCAAACACTAGCTGGGAACACCCCGATGGTCACTCTCGTCAACACTACTCCCCGCAGAAAACAATATCGCCGAACACCACTCGTTCACACAAGATGATTTTCGGCAAAAACTCTCTATCAGTGTCTGGCACAGCTCCCTTTTATACTATTAAACAATAGTCCAGAAATCTCGCGGCAACTCTTTGTCTCGGAGCTACGAGAAACACGCCACATCAAGGTCAAAGCACCGTCCAGGAGAAGAGAGTACACACAAGAAAACTCTACAGGTGGCTGCCGCAACACGCCACAAGTGGTAGTACGAGCCGCACAGTGCGCGCCAAAAATCCTTTAGTCCTGCCGTCACTGTATCAGCTTACGCTGCTCGAACGATAGTCGAGGCTCACAACAGTATTCCTCAGCAGATATCACTCAAGCGTGTTGAGTAGTTTTCATGTAATCCTGTAATGACCAAAGCTCTGCTTTCCATTCGGCAGCCTGGGCAGGAGGCCATCTCAGGGCTACGGTCATGCTGCTTATGCGAATATTGTTTTTTAAATTTCAAAAGAAAGCATGCATAGTAAAACCATCTCCTTGATTTGTTGAAAATTACTTATACTATGTAGCCTTATTTTATGAAAGTAAAGATTATGTTCTGGCTACTTATTGACTTAATTGAAATAAAAATTTAATTTGATAATTAGACATAATTATTTAATAAATGCTTTGGAAAAATAGGTTACATAGCAAAAACAGTTCTCCAAAAATAAATAAAAAAATTTACGATACCTGTATTCCTTTTAAAATTTAAAATATAAATAGGCATCAGTGACCTTAAACTGCATATTAACGACGCTGTGGTTAATTAAGGTGAAGTTACTTAAAAACCCTGTGCGAGATTACCAGTTAACTGAACCTTTTTCAAAGATAATAGTTTCTCCTATTTCCGTATTTCCTGCCAGAACTAACTCGCATATAAAACTAGTTTATATATATATATATATATATATATATATATATATATATATATATATATATAATGTGTGTGTGTGTATATATATATATTTTTTTCAATTGCCACTTTCTTTAAATCAATGTTCAACCTTAGGCGAAGCCTTGTTTCGGGAAACGGGGTTGGAGTTTGTAACACCATCCCACTAAAACTGGGGATAAATGTATGTATATATATATATATATAGAGAGAGAGAGAGAGAGAGAGAGAGGGAGAGAGATTAAAACTATTTTAACCAGTGAACAATTTATTGTTTCATTATGAAAAACTGCTAAAATAGCACTACGTTGTACAGTGATCTTATTTCCTCATTAACTCTCATCGTCAATCCGCGAAGTATTTGGGAAATGGTTTTTTCGTTTCTATAAAAAGCTTCGCTTTATTGGAATTAAGCCTTACGTAGATTAAAATGATACAGTTATATTTATATAATTCATTCACTTCACTTGCTCAGCCCAGAGTTTCTATCAATGCTATTTTTAGCAGAATGCCGAGAACGATTAAAATCTTCATTTCTAATCGAAAGTTGTCCAAATTGATGGCTCTTTCAGTGAGGTTAGAATTTATTCTATGAAATAAAAACAACAATCAGTTAATTACCCAGCGGCTATCTGATAGGCAAGCGTACTCGTACGCACGCAACAAGTTGTTGGGCATGAACTGCCGTTTTGAAGATAATCCAGGTATTGTGGTAGGTGGGGCAATCGAATGAATAACGTCGTAATTAACAGCTGCCCCTTCCTTCTGTCTAGAGGTTCATGGTGGTGGTACATGATAATTAACTGCATTAATCACTGCAGCAACAGTTACTTCCTAATTAACTGTAGGTGCAGCGGCAGCAGCGTGTAGTTACAAAGAATTCATGTCTGGTCAACCAGGATGTATGTCGGAGACTAAGGTTGTGTTCTAAATACTCAACTTTTAGCACTAACAGACGGCCTCCATAGCGTAGTCAGTTAGGCGCCGACGTACGGTGTGAGAGGTCCAGGGTTCGAATCCTAGCTCCCTTCATATCGCTTGACCCTCATCGGCCTTAAGGGGCATCCCTAGATAGGCTGCGTTTATGTGTATGAGGCAGGGGCAGTAAGACAGTAATTGACCGACGTATGTAATGCATTATCGCCTCTCCGCGCAAGCCACTCGGCTGGTATGCGGTACTTTACTGTTATCCTTTTCCGTATTGGACTTAAAGTGGTGCCCACATTATTTTATTTGTGGAAAGGAAAGTATTAAGATTAATGTGGTTTTATACTTTTATATTATAGTAATTAAGGATCTGGATGCTGGTCATGTTCTGAGGTAGTATTTGAGATGAATTTCCCGTGAAGACTGTGAAATAACTACAAAAAAAATTTGTCACAAAAATAAATACTTCGATAACAAACGGCGTTTCACTCTAAGCTACTACTGATTGGTCAAACGAACACGCCATGAAGTAAAGCCTTCATTTTCACACGCTTCGTCATTGATTTAGATGGCACACTGAAGTGGTCATCCTGAAAATGTACGTGAACTTATAAAATTCACACGAATGCCGTTACAACTATACCAACTTCATGCAGATAACCACTGTGGTCATTCTGAAAGGCACCACCATAGGGTAGGGATAGTAGTTTAAAAATTCTTCTATTTTCTGTGAACTAACGCCCTTAAGCAGAAATAGAGGCAATAGTAGATAACAGTTTCGCCACAGTATATGTGGTTTGCGGAGGAGGAATGACTGATGTCGAACAGTAGGTTTATAGTTGTGTTAAGTACTGGACAGGTCAACTTTGGATTATTTAAAATTCCTGTTGAAAGCAAGTAGCTTAACCTTTCTCTAATCACTACATAGTTGTTCATCATGTTGGACAACACTTTACAGCCAAACCACAATATGCTTTCTGGCCAGACATTCAGAATCCGCACAACAGTGCTCTTGTCTACTTCAGCTCTCGTAAAAATTTAATAAAATTTTTATGTTAATGTTGATATTTCAATAGTGAATTATGTTTATAAATATCCACACGAAGGAGTTTTAATTATTTTGGGTGTATATTTATAATAATTCAAACGAACTGTGGGTTTACATATGGTTTATAGTTCGGTACGTATGAATAATATTTTATTTCCTGGCTCATTTTCTTAGGAAACAATTGAAGCTTAGTTAACCATTTACATATAATTTGTACTGTAATATATTAATAACACAAATATACAAAATTAGTAACTCAAAATCAGTTAAGAATTTTTTCATTTGTTATATCTAGCAACTTTTCGTTTCCGAGCTCAAATATTTGTGGAAGTAAACTACCTCTTCTAGAAACCACAGCAAAGAAGACGGTGTTTGTCAGTGTTACATCCGCAGATTTGGCAACAAAATCGAGTTTTAGATATGCTAAATTCAGCAAATATTTCTAACCTCTATGACATGTAAGAGAGCGGTGTTTTTAGCTAGTTATTAAAGTTCTCAACTACTCATTTGTCTTAGAACGACGTGATTTCAATGCAAATAGCAATCGAAAGCACAAAAATAATGCTATTTTATTGATTGTTTCCGTTCGTATTGCTCTTTTTTATTCCCAGGTATGTCTGAGTTTTAATATCAAATCCGGTAACCGGACATGCAAATTAGAACATCAACAGCTGACCGTGTCGAGACCTCAAGGGTTTGCTGTTCAAACGACCTGTTTTGTTGCTTTACTTTTGCGCTGTTTTTACGCGAAGCTTTCAGATTTAAGTTAAAACCATGCTGTTATTCTATTGGTCAGATAAATGTAGGGACGAACCTTCGATAATTGCCTCAATTTACTCACTGGCTGCAACTTACACGTAACTATGCGTGCACGTTATTGGTTAGCGATAACTATGTCCTAGGTCAGACCATTCGCCTTCCACCGAGGTGATCCGGGTTCGATTCCCGGATTTTCGCATGTGGGAATCGTGCCGGACGACGCCATTAGTTGGCGGGTTTTCACGGGGATCTTCCGTTTTCCCCGCCCTTTAATTCCTGTGCTGCTCCATACTCACCTCGTGTCACCCCTCACCAGCGCTAAATACATCGATGTCAAGCGCTGACCAAAAAAATCCCTCATTCAGTTGCAGTTCCCCTAGGGTGACTTTTTACGCTACTTGGCCTGTTAGCCACTTAAGATTGACTGAGCGCTATGTCATCATTTGTTTACAATAGCAGCAATCTACGTGTTATTTAACGCCATAAATAGGGTATAAAGAAGCATTTTACATACCCCAGTTTTATTATATTTCATAGGAAATTTTTCTGCAAATAAGAAACCTACGTGTCAAGTTTCAGGCTAGAATTTCTGACGGGCCACTGATTTATGCACCGATTATTGATCTAAAGTGTAGATTCGACTGGCTTCCGAGCTGATTCTACACCCTGAAAAATTTGCCTAATATTTTTTCGTTTAATGAAAACCGTTTAAATGTAGTACTTTTGGTAACACATGATTCGTAATTCATAAATAAAAACGCTTATTCCTAACTTAACCATCATACAAAAAAATCTCTAAAGCGGAAAAGGTGTAGTATTTGCCACAAGATAAAATAAGAAAGGAAGGTTGCATCTGCACAAGGGTGTAGATAATGTACCACATTGCCCATTCTCAACATGAGTGTAGGAAAATAACTGTATCCGTATAAAACTAACAATCTTAATACAGAATACACAAAAATATAGTAATTTGAAAAACGAAAATGAATAAAAGCAATACTCAAATGTACAAGAATATGGTAAATGACAACTATTTTCGCCGGTTGAATTACAATAATCCCCAAACTGGATTCACAGCTTTTGGCTATAATTCAAGCTGAACATAGAAGGATAATATAAAAGCAATGTAGTGTACCAAAGTTTAATAAATAGTACTGCGTGAGTTGAGAACAGGAGTATGTTGGTATATATATATATATATATATATATATATATATATATATATATATATATATATATATATATATATATATATATATATATATATATATATATATATATATATATATATATATATATATATATATAGACTACATGCAGCACAAATTACCGAAAATTGCCATATAAAAATACCGATAATGTCAAAACGCACGATGAAATATTACTTATTTCGCAATGATACATGTACCCTTAATACGTATTCAAAAGAAAACGTCGTTGTTATAATTAACTCAGTGTTTGTTTTCCGTTTTACAGAATGTCCGGTGGCGCCTTTCGTGAGCGGCTCGGTGGCACAGAAGATACCATTCGTCTTCTTGCCGCTCAAGGGACAGATCATCAACCCTAGTGCGGAGATCAACTTTGTTGGTGAGTGCTGGACCACAGTGGAACCCAATATTACATTGCCGTTACGAAGCACAGATATGTTCTTGAGTTCATGATATTGTTCGCAGCTGAGGATTACAAATAAGAATAAGCAATACAATAAACGTTTATAAATTACTAGGTTAGTTCCGGTTCCATAAAAGGTTTTTCTCATCAGTTCTTAACGCTAACGATATATATATATATATATACATGATGTATAATTTGTTTATCTGTAATTAAAAATATCGCTGTAAAAATGTTTGTCAAGAGAAGTAAAAGAAAATTACTTATTCAAATCATCCGAACAAATAAATGGAAAGACTTGTAAAGCATGAATTTACAATCCACTCAAGGATAAATACACGTATTTAATGAAACTAATGTCATTTCGCATCCCACTTAACAAATGAAGGCACAACTCATAAAGACCGGGTCAAGTGCATATAAAATGTTGTCATTAACATCCGTGAAGGTTTTAAAGCTTTACAGCGCGGGACGAACACCTTATTCGAAATAAAAAATCTGTTACGTGTGAACAAAACAGGCACACGAGTTCGTCTAAAAAGTGTTAACAGTAAAGAGTTTAATACGGAGCAAACCTTAGAAAATAAATCGGACATACGCCTTGGTTGTCATGCTTGCTTCCAGTTACGTTGACCGAGGACAAATGACGGCAGTTATAACTTTTAGCGTACTGTATGTAGTGTTCATATTTTAACGTGCGTATTTAGTACGTTTCCTAAACTATCACGTGCTGTGTACATACGTGTTCTAGAAAAGTGTTATGTTGTCGTGAAGTCACATATAGCTGATCGGAGGGGTTCAGAGCTAAAAATGTCTTATTCAACTGGTTAGGTAGATATCGTGGGTTGATGGAAAACAAATTTTGTGCTTTTTCACCCTTTTGGTTGTCGAATTTCAAAATATATTTTAAATTTTAAATTTACATCTTAGACATTTGTATAAGTATACAACTGAAGTGTAAATCACACATTAGCCCGTTCAATCGAATAAAAAATCGATCATTCGCTAAAAAAAAAAAAAAAAAAAAAAAAAAAAAAAAAAAAAAAAAAAAAAAAAAAAAAAAAAAAAAAAAAAAAAAAAAAAAAAAAAAAAAAAAAAAAAAAAAAAAAAAAAAAAAAAAAAAAAAAAAAAAACACCCCTGCACAGTATTGAGAAATCGAATTTCGAAAAATCTGAAAACAGTTTTGCGATAATTTCTGTAATCATCATTCTGAAGCAAAAATAATTGTATATCTCGATGGGTTCGATGGATATCGAGGATTTATCTAAAACACATTCAAGGTCTTTTCACCACCTAAGAGAGTAAATTTCGAAAAACCCTTGAATCACGTTTTAGAATACTTTATTGGTATCTCGTGGACGTAAAAAACACAACATTAGCCTGCTGGGTTCAAGATATATCGACGATTCATTGAAAACGCTTTTCACCACTTTCCACCCCTTTTCACGTCCTTAGGTGGCGAATTTAGAAAATTCCTGAAATTACTTTTTAGGTATTTGAGTAAGCATCAATCCTAAACAAAAATCACGTCGCTATATAAAAAACTATGGGATCGATATATATCGAATGTGAGTCGAAAACTTATATTATCTCTTTTTTAACCAGTTTAGGGCCGAATTCAGAAAATATATTTTAAAGAGGTATTTTGGATATTTACAAAAGCATCAATTTAAAGCAAAGAGCACTTCGATATCTCGATTGATTCGATAGACATGGAAGGATAATCGAAAACACATTTCACGTATTTTCATCCCTTTAAATAAAGAATTTCGAAACATCTTTGAGTCATGTCGTAGACATTTGTAAAAGTAACCAATTAAAGTTAAAATCACGACGATAGCCAATTGTGTTTCAAAGATATAGACGATTCATTAAAAACATATTTTGCCCCTTTTTACTGCGTGGGGGTTGAATTTCAAAAAACCTAAAACTACTTTTTGGGTATTTACGTAGGCAATATTTTGAAGTGAATATCAACTCTCTATCCCGAAGGGTTCGATAGATATCGATAGTTGATTGGAAACACATTTAATGTCTTTTCAGCCCCGTAAATGTTGATCTTCGAAAAATCCTTAAATTGGCTAATATGCATTTTTACGAGTGTCCTAATAAAGCAAAAATCACGATGATTGGCCGTCGGGTTCGAGCTCTATCGACGTTTCTTCGGAAACACATTTCACCCCCTTAGAGGCCGAATTTCGAAAAATCCCTTCTTAGTGCTCGCCTACGACCTGAAGGGAACCCCCACAAAAAATTTCACGATTCTAGGTCCAGTGGTTTGGGCTGCAGTTTGATATGTCAGTCAGCTTTCATTTTTATATATAGAGATCAGTCTTCAGTAGGCGTTAAACCTGTTTATTGTAATAATTTCATGAATAACACAAATAATGCGTTGACGTGTTTTATACAGCACCCTAAATAGCTCGCGTTTTTTGTGTGAAATTACATCGATAAGAAGGTATATGGTTGCAACTGTGAGTGGAATATTTCGTAAGCCCCTTTTATGGACATGGGATAAGCATACGAAATTGTAGTTTGGCAGTCATTGTCAAATAAGAAATTGTGACAAACATTTCGAGCGACTAATTTGATATTTACGACAATGCTTTTACATTAAGTTGTGCATTTGGACAATTAACGCTACAGCAGAAGTATTCGGTGCGGAGATGAAATGTTTTATAATTTTATTTTAAAAATCATCTAACATAATCCTACCATAGATTTGTTATGCATACAAGGACTATTCCTCGTTACGATTCCAATCAACCGGACTGAAATATTTTCATTTTTTGTTACAACAATTTTGTCTGTATAATAACCGATATGGGTGTATCTAACAAACCACACTTGAGAAAGAAGTAATCCCAGTTGGTACGTGGCGTTATAGTAAAACTACAAATCAACGGAAAACTTCCCGACGAAATAAAAGTACCATTACGTCCTTAAAGTTTTGTATCTCAGCTACGACGTGCGTCCGTAATTGGTATCTGTCATTTGGGAAGAGAATATACAATCTTCTTTGCAAAATTTTTTAACTTTATAGAAATAAATTATTAAATAACTACGTAATTTTTTAACACCTAACAAAGCTGTTAATGGCCACCAGTAAAGTTTTGTTTTCAAATTGGAAATGTGATCTTAAACAACTTTGTTTATTTTGTTGGTAATTGAAACCGAACAAGTGTTGCTAACCCCGAACGAAACACATTCCTAGATATTTTTCAGAAGCTGCATTAACTATAGTTGCTTTAAAAGCTAGACATCAGAAAGATTTGCAATAATTACTAGTTGTAGGTATACCATAGTTATGTTAAAATATGGACAACACACCAGATTGGTTGTGGCGCTGTCCGGGTTATTGTGACAACAGTACGCCTGTGTAAATGTCAAAGCACTCCTACAAAACGTATAGTTGTAGGGACAGAGATAATAATAAAAATCCAACAAACGAAATATTAATGAGACTTTCGTCTTTAGCAGAAAAAAAAAAAAAGTGGACAGAAATTTAGGAATGAAAAAATTGTAAGTATAGCAAAGGAAAACAGGCATGGCTATTTCATTCATTTTTTTATTCACTACTATTCATTGATCTCAACAGCATACGCTCTACCCCACGTTTAAAAAAAGAAAATTACCTGGAAACCCATTATGTTTATTTGACGCGTATCACGTTGATTACTTTGCCTCATCATATTAATGGGCTAGTACCGGCGTTATGAAAATTATTACGCAGTCATTACCGTAAAATGTTAGTGTTTGACGTGGTGGTCCATTATGCTCATGATAATGTTTCAATTGGAGGAAGTAATGAATAGTTTGAAGTGTGCTTTCTTACGAAGAAAATTTTGGGAGGAAGGCAGACGATTACAATCTTACTGAGTAACCTGGCCTGGTTTTCTGTATTACGTCGTGAAATACACCTTCAAGTTATTGAAGCTTAGCGATAACAGTGGAATATAATATTATTCCTTTAATACTTCAATGATTCTCTTTGTAATCTCACTGATTTCTCGTAAAGAAATCTATGAGCTTTACATTCCTCTCTTTATGCAAATAATAGTTAGAATACAGAAGTGAAATAGTAGGACGGCGAACTCAGTCACACATGCTAGCAATATGGCGGAAAACGTTGCCCAGCTAGCTGGCAGCCGGACCAATGAGAAACCTGCAGTAACCAAACAGAATCAAGGCTGATATCAACCTCGGGCAGCCAATAAGCGGCGAAGTCCACCCGTATCAAATGAGCCGTCACGACTGTATTATTATTTAGTTTGAGCTCTAGGGATAATGATTTGTTTTATACATTGTTATTGGTCTGCACACAGCTACGTCGTGTCAGAGAGTACACGTCGTTTTGCCTAAAGTTTAGGCAAGACGACTTTTTAATATTTTAACACACATGTATGCTTAGGCAAAACGATTTTCTCGAAATTAAATTAAGGCGCTAAGATTTTAGGCAAAACGAAGTGCTCCCGTGTCAGACGTATGTCACCCAATTACACATGTTGCAAGAAACTGCAGCGTTTTGAAGGGTATCAAAAAAATTTCGCGATGAAGTAGACCATGTGGGGTAGAGAGATCTTCGCAAAAAAAAAAAAACTGTAACTCGATAAAAAAGAATTAAAAGAACTGGGCTAGCTCGCTGACTAATCAAATTTATCACGAGGTGTAAAAATTTCTCATAGTAAAATATTAAAATACAGGTATCAGAAAAAGATACTGGCGTATATATGTCACATAATCTTCTATATGAAACACAAAATAAGAAAATTTAATTTAATATATCGGGTATAATTCCTAACTTTCCTTGGGTTACTGTTTGCATACCTTAGGTAGAATTTTTTTTTTTTCGAGAGCAGAGTGAACTGAAGACGAAATACGCCAAATAACAACTAAATGAAAATAAATGCTTTATATTTAAAACATATTTTAAAAAGGGGGAAAAAAATATGAAAGTTCACTTATAATTCTGGCTTCCGTGACTGAACAAATTACATTAGAGCAGTGAACTCTTCACGAAAATAATTCTGCAGTTATCTTCATGTTTATTAGATGAGTGTCTTTATGAAGTGCAATCTCTAATTTGATGGTGCCGATTACTTCAAGACACGTGGCACTATTTAAGCTGAAATACAGATGTGAACGTAAGGCACTGTAACAAGTTGCGGCAAAATTTGTGATAGCTGTTATGAACGCACATTCGCATTTAGATGAGTTGGTTTGTCGTTTAAAGGACCGTGTGTTAAGCATTTAAGAACCCGTATAGAGAGGAAAATAAACGTGCGTGATGTGTTTAGGGCTATTGGGTGCAAATTTGTTAGAACTAGTAATTTATTGGGTCACCTCACAAGGTCTTGGTAGAGGTGCACGTCCCGAATACAAGGCGAGTGTTGTACCATATATTCAAGCTTTCTGTAATGAACTTATCGTACATGTCCAAATAACATGATGCAGCGTGCGTAAGTACATGCGATCGTTATAGACAAGAAATTTTGTGTGTAATGTGATGGCGATTATTTATGCTCGTTTATATCATTACTAGTCACACTCGGCCTATATAGGTGATACTTTAACGTATGTAGCAATAAACAAAGTACTTCAAAGATTTGATAGTAATCACATCATATAATAGCCTATCCCTGTAAATTACTATATATATGCATACAGCTGTACGCTAATCTACGGATGTGCGTGTGAAATAGCAAGATTTATTTTTAAATATTACGTTAAATAAAAGAACTGTAATTATGTGTCAATAGAAAACAAAACAAATAGATAATTTTACATAATTTTCTAAACGTACTAAATGTAGGCTAAAGGCTAAATCTTGCAGTTTATAGCGAACAGGAAAGGACGTCACAGCGGAAGAGAAGGTTTCGGGAAGGTGTGTGCCCATATGTAGATAAAAGTAAAACACTTTGCTGTCCGGATAATTAACAGGCAACTTGCACGACCAACAATTTTGTGGCCAGCTCGTCAAAAACAATTAGTGACACATCAGTTCCCGCGACACTTCCGCTCCGTAACTCCTCCATGCAGATGCTATCAGAATATTCATGTTTGTAGTAAATACATCATAAAACATGACACACACGTAGCCCCTGCTTCGCTGAAATCTGTTAACTACATTAAAACAACGGTTTCTAAGAACAATTAAAACGTACAAAATGTAAAAATTTTAAACAGGACTTCGCCCAGAACCTGAATTGTATAATAAGCCACTCTGATATGCAAATGTAGTAAATGACCTCCTGTTAAAACGCGATGAATCTAAGATGTGAAGAAAGCACCATTCCAGGGAAAATGTACACACTTCAGGCAAGAATGCTAAATGCTCGACTTAACCCATCTGTGATGACGCTTGTTTGCAGAGCAAGAAAATTGTTTAAATTGGACCAATTATGCAGAATTAACTTTTTATTTGACGTTAAAGCCGAACTTTGAAGTTACGAGAGCTTCCAAAATACAAACTCTGTTTTAAGAAAACTAAAATTCTGATATGTAATATGACGAGAATTAAGAATTAGCATAAATTATGCATTTGAAAATATTATACTGTGAGGTGCACAGGTCTGCTAGTTGAAATACAAATAACGACAAAAATATTTCGAATATGTGTGTGAACAGTTACCGGACTAGCAAGTTTTAGCCTTCAGTTCCTCTTAAATGTGTAACAAGCATACACAAAATTACTAAGCAGAAGACTTTAAACACGGATACAATTTATAACGAAATAAAAGTTCCATAAGAGCAAAATTAAGTCACAATTTATGTCTAAAATTACATAAAAAACACCTGGTACAAATATAAAAATATGACGATGACAATTGTTGTAGAGCGTGGTCTTAAGACCTTGCTCTTTAGTTCTGCAGTGGTTTAGAAAATATATTTTTAAAAGTAAATTAATACATATATATCAAAAATTCATTGTGGCAGTTTTAGCACTTATACATCATCGTTTGTATCTGAAATTTTTTGTTGCGATACACCAAACGATATTTAGATTTTTGCCCCCGAAATATCACGTATTTTGTTGTCAAATAAGCCAAAATGAAACAAAACTATTTTTGCTAGCAAACGGTACAATATTAAAAAAAAATGCTCTGGCAAAATTGAGTATTCTATGACTTACAAAGTCTCAAATTTTTTCAAAGCATTTGGTTAAAAAATATCCGAGTTATTTGCAATAAATGAAAGATCATGGCCTTACGATTGTATGGTACCGTACATAATTCAACGCTAAAAAGCATTAATCTATAACTGTAAGTTTCTTGAAGCAAAGCAAAAGAGTTTCCAGTGTTACGAACTTCTGAGGCACAATCTCTAACGCCGGAACCTCGTGCATTTAACTCCGGCGCAAGAGATCACGTTTAACGAATTAGTAATTGTAGATAAATATTTACTCATAAAGTTGGAAAATACCATTATATAGGATTGCCATTGAGTATTTTGTCCACATTGGCTTCGAAAAAAATGTAGGAATCAGTTGATGTTTTCAGCGTTTATTTATCTACCACACACTCTTAAGATGAGAGTTTCAAATCTTTTCGTTTATCAATCACGGGGAACAGCGTAAAGATAGGAGTCAGAGTACCACGCTCGACGATAATCATATCGCCTTTATTCACAGTTTGTCAAACTGGCGTGCAAGGATTGCATTGCAGCCTTTCGTATGGGACATTAAGTGGTGTCCCTATTATAATTATTGGACTTTAAGAATTCTGGTGATATTTTTTCAGAGTTGTAGTTGTCTTAAAAAGCTGTTTTTAACCATTTTGAGAAGCCTGAAAATCATGTTATAAACAAGCGTGCTGAATTTTTAAAACTACAAGCGTGAGAATTTTTCGTAGATAGACAAGGTAAGTGGTTTCGCGTAAAAAAAAAAAAAATATGCGTGGTAACACCTTCCATGTGTCATGCAAGGACATATCTTTATTTACTCAATTGTCTTGATAAATATCCTTCCCGATTCTGGCATATTATTTTCCTTTCATTTCTTGTGACCATCGTTATAGCGTCTTGCGAAGCAGGGGTCGGTGGTTCGATTCCAACACCTAGTAGGGTAAGCGAATGGTTGAAGCCTACCTTTAGTACAGTGGGTGTCATTATGTGACGACTGTCTGTGAATAACTGTGCTACATAAAACCATCTCTAATGAAATAAGTTTATAAACTTCATTCGGAACACACCGAGCATGCTGAGTAGAACCTGAGAATCCTTTCAACGACATTGCCAACTTTGGAACACAATCTGTTTGAGACCAGTTATTATAATGAACTTCTGTAATTTACACGATTATGTTCTGTTAATATGTCATTGTTATAACTGACATCATTACCAGCACTCGGTGAATGTGTGATAATTGACACGACAAACAGAGCCTAAATACCAACTGAACGAAGGTGCATAGCACTGCGCCTGTGTGGTATACAAACAGCAAAGCGTATGATAAACAGGTTGCATAGAAACAGGCGTTATTAACAAGTATTAAACGAGTGACGACGATTCTTTAACGCGCATATTTGTTGATCTACAAAAAGAACACACACTTCGAACTATGTCACTATAGTTTCAAAAATTCGGTACGTTAATTAGACCCTCAAAATGGCCAATAATAGCGTTTCCATACTGCCGCGTCTGAAAAAAAAAAACTATAGAAACAAACGTTAGACTTTGAACTACGCACAAAACAAAAATTGGTCACCGCTTAAAGTCCCATAAGAAAAAGGACTGCACGCCATCTGAGCGGCGATAATATATTACATACGTCAGTCAACGGCAACATCACTGCTCTGCTTCACACACACAAACACAGCCTATCTATAGACAGGCCCCTTAAAATTCATGGTTATAATTTCTAACAATTCGTTACAATGATGCCTCTACCAACTTTAATAAGTTAGACGGATGATTTTAGAAAATGCTAACAAACACTTTTGACAATTTCCGATCACGTAAAGTGTACGCGAAAAAGTGATCTTACGTTCATACTAGCACCCCCGAACTTCTTTAAGGATGCGTTCCGCCCTTAATTATAACTACAACTAAAAGCCGTCTGTGTCCTCGACATATTTCTTCGTAAGGAATCACCTCCCAAAAGGTATCGGTCTAATTAAAAATCAGTCTGCGTGGTGAGAAGCCTGTTTCAGCGATAGCCGCGCGGAAAGCCAGAACTAAGGTGGCGAAGTGAGTTGTTAGCAAGTACTGAGATAGGACAGTAATTGCACAAGATGGACTCATGTAGTTACCTCGGCGGGAGGCTTGCTGCGTTTTCCTCGTCTATTGTCCTGTCTGGCCCTGAGAAATGACTCGCTGATCAGTCAGTTGAAAAACGAAGAAGGAAATCGCGCATTTACCAAGAAATAAGATTTCCAACCGGTCTTCCCGTTCATATGCTGAGTATTGTCGGGGAACATGCAAGAAGAACATCAAAACGAGAACCTTATTTTCGGCGAAGACGTCCGAGGTTGCCAGCAAACACTTGTACAAGAGTCCAACAGTAAAATATGAACTCGAAAACAATTCTGATTTTTACTCAATTGGTAGCTCTATTTGTTAGTTACATTCTTTATTACCTAGAGCTACTGTACTTGATTTTAGTACATTATTATTATTTCGTAAAGAATTAATTGTCATTCAGTGCATTCAGTGTGGCGACCGTTTCAATAATCGCCGGTAAAAATTAGTTTCTTGTTTTCAAGTTATGAGGACCTGAGCCGTACTTTGTATGTTTGGCCTATTTTACGTCCAGAGGGCGGACCACCGAAAACGAAGAAGGTTTTCACAAGAAGGGAAGTGTTATGCGCTTGATATAATAAAGAAATAGAGGATCAGATTAGAAGACGCTAAACTAGGACATCTACGACTGGAATTCAACAACACATTTAAAATTTAGCACCACAGTCATGTATATAAACGTACTGTACATATTAAGAAGGTAAACTATCCTTACATTGAATGTTTAGGTTTCTAAGGGAAAAAAAACAGCAACGTTAATTTACATGACCGTGGACCTTAGTGAATTATAAACTTGGTTGTCAGGTTTTCGCTACTGCCCACATATTTTTAACTTCACTCGCTCAGGTAAGCCAGTTCATGGCTGCATTAAATTAAAATATTACATTCATTTTCTAAAATCGCGCTTAGGCCTACTAGCTGTCAGAAATAGTGCACTTGTTCCTGGAATATACTACATCTTCTCGTGCCGAAGTAATGGTTGCGGTATAACAATACACGATACGCCTGTTAACATGGCCTAGTAAATATTACGAATACAGTAAAAAAAACTTTTTTGTTTGCTGTTGTAAAACTAAAACGAAAGTTTTTTTTCTGAAATATATAACGTATAGGCATGTGTAGTTGAAGGTATTAGTATCCGCAAAAACCCCCAAAGAAATCTGAAATATTAATTTTATTCTCGTTATGAACATCGACATTATAACTGTAATTTTTACGGGTAATTATATTGAGAAAAATAAGTTTCTTGATTTACCAGAATTCGAACCTGCGGCTTTGCGTTTGGCGACCGCACACATCACTCTTAGACCTTCAATTCCTTATAGGAGAAAAAAAGAAAGCAAAAACGGGAGGGGGGGGGGGCGCTTGGCCAGTATTTGTCTATGGGCGACTTTTATCTTAAGACGGCCCTGGTCATGCAACAATTGACATAAAAAAAAAGCCAGCTGGTCGTACAGAAATAGTTCAAGAGTTCACCAACTTCATATGTGACTAGCCTATGTGGTTATGGAATTGGTTAGCCTTATGCACGATTGTACCGTACATACACCTTAGCTGTCTTAATTTGGTAGCACATAATGAATACGAATATTCACTTTATTTTTAACAAAGTGCATACTACAGAACGTGTACAGCTAAAATTTCCAATAAACCCGTTATTTGGTTTACTGCTAAGGTTTATACAAACAAAATCCTTGTAACTTTACACTCAAATATTCTGACACGGAAAACCTTAGTACTTTTACAACGGTTTGTGAAGCCACAAAGATGTTCCTTGTAATTTTCAGCAAATTTTCGTTGGGGGAAAAAAGCGTTGAAGTTTGTGTGGGTTGTCTGGAAACATAAATAGAGCAGTAGAAATTATTAAACACGGTGTTTTTAATAATATACTCGACGAACTTGATACGCCATTTGTTGTAAGTAGGGCCTACTTGTATTGTAAATAAAAGTAGGCCTGCCCAAAATGGTATTTGAATCTGATAGACGTTGATTATAACACAATTGAAGGAAAATGTGCTTTTCAATAGGAAGAATATGATTCCTAGGTCCCACACTTTACAGCGGCAATAAAATCACTACAACAGGTCGGCCTACAGAATGTAACGATTAACAGACACGAATTCTACGCACGCATGAGATGAGCGGTAATATTAGAAAGGCATATAAAATTAGTGAAAAATAACGTTCTATACTTACTCTGAATAACAGAAATTTGCATGTCAATCCTAAATTGTAGGAACCGATTAACATTTTGAAAAGGCATTCTTGAGCGCAGAAAAAATGTCTGCTTAATAGACGGAATACGTGTGTAATAAACCCACTGATTTCATAGTTTCGGTTACCTTGAACTCGTCTATTTCATTTCCATAAGAAAATTAAAGAAAACTAAATACTGTGACGTTATTCAAAAGACAGTTTCTTCTAAATTATTATTTTAACGATGTAAAATTAAAGTTCTGAAAAAAAATTGCTAATAATTTTATGCGTACATACCTGCATATTATGTAAATTACACGTTGTCTTAGATTATAAAATAGTGTTTCTGATTTGTCTGAGCAATAGTATTCTGAAAATCTGCGTCACTACAGTCAAATCGGTTTTTTATAGGTCAGCAATTCTCCCTCGGTAGTCATATTACGGAGAAAAAAAATTCGGGTACGGTACACTGAGGGATGGAGGTTTTCAATGAAATAAGTTAACGTAATTTATCTACAACAATCTAACAAAAATATGCCTGTATGTCACTGATGATTAAAAAGCCAAACAAAATAAATAGCTACTATTTACATAAAGGTTATTAATCTAAATAATAAAATCGCAGTCAGTCCTGTGTACAAGTTCTCTGTCCAATGTCCTAGCTGGAAGCTAAAGTCTAAAATTCTCGCGGAAAGTCTTTGAGATAACGCTACTAGAAGGATGTTCTCATCAGGTTCAAGCACCATCCCACAGAAGAGAGTACACACAAGAATACTCCAAAATTGAACATACCACTTACCATTTTTGTAATGTTTTCAAGATAAATTATATCAAAGAAGGTTAAACAAAAAAAAGGGGGGGGGGGGAGTTACAGGCCATGTGAGTTAGACACTTTGTGAAAAACGTTACATTTGCCATGCAGGCTGAAGAAAAACATAAATAAGTGCCAAGTTTTTAGTTCAATATCACGTTGTGTAATGTTTGACCTTAATGCATTGGAAAAAAAATATATATATACATATGTGAGTGTCTTTATAGCTGTGGACAGATATTTCGACAAATGTATTTGTATGAATGAAACTTGCACTCGTCCACGTAACAAATGCTGGCAGTATGTTCCGTTTATGTAAACATAATGTCATACTATCAGTTCAATTTGTAAAATTACATTGATAGAAAGCATGCCTTTTTGGTGTAGCAAAATTTTCATAATATTATGTGCTAACAAAAATGAATCCTAGAATTAGGGGCCTGCAAAACATTAATATTTATTTAAATATGATTGGTTCAGTTAATGGCTAAATAGGATTCGTAAGTTAATTGGTGGAAATTACATACGTACAATCGTTCTGAAATTTAGAAAACAGCGTTCAACATTTTGTTCACATTCATAGTAAATGTAAGTTAAAAAGAACCTTATTACCACAATGTATGTGTTTTTACAGGTATGTCAACACCCATATGCGCAGTGACCAGTGCACAGTTCCTCACCAAAGATGGCTGGGCAGACCTTCAGAACTCTACATACAGTGAACCACCATTCAGACTTTTCAGGGATGAAGGAAAGACATTCCTTCTGGTAAGTGTGTTAACACTAATACCTGGCTGCCAGTGGCCTCGAAACATGAAAACAGCGTAGACAATTGTACTGCAATATCAAATTTTGAGCCAAAACATTTACTCAAATCGTATTATCAAAATATTCTCGGTAAACTGGTTGGCATGAATAATAATGAAATATTTTATTAATTTGTCATGCAGAATCACTGCAAGAGAATTCTTGAAAGTTAACGTACAGTTCTCTTGCAACGATTGTGCATAACAAAGCAATAAAAATTCCATTATTATTTATGTCAAGTATGTCAAGAATATATCCTATGCTTTGCCAAAGAGAGAAAATTTTGATAATACAATCTGAATAAATATTATACATTGCTTAACACTCCCCCTTACGGGCGAAGGATGGATGTGCATCATATCTTATTAGTCTGTAGACGCAAGTCAGTAAACTGACATGCAATTTTACTGTCAGAAATTATCCACTACAAGATATTTAGTGGTGACTCCCATTTCAGTCATAAGAATTGTAGTAGCTTTTAAGCCTACTAAGAGACGTTAAATGGACGTACATGCATTTAATGTTCATTCAAATAAAATTATATCTGCAAACTGTAGGTAGGGAAGTATGTGCTTATCATGAAATTGTCACTGTCTATAAACAGTTTTCAAAATATATAAGAAAGTCATTAGTAACTTAAATAATTTTACCACCAGTAGATGTGCCAAGTAGGTAAGGTGATAATCTTCTTACCTTAAAAAGTAAAAATTAATTGAACTGAAAGAAATAACATCTACCAGAAACAGGCAGCATGTTGAAACAACACTATTGCAGTAGTAACACCTATGCAAAGACAATTCTGCTGAATTTATTAAAAGTGGAAGGGAAATAAATCAATATTCTGAGATTAGGAGATACAGTTTAGGGATGATGGTACAGAGAACAGAAAAATTTGTTGGTTTAGTTACATGGACCAATATGATAGACTTAATTAATGTGACATTGTGTTATGAATGTACTACCTACTGTATTATGTTCATTTCATACAAAGGCATAGTATGCATATGCAATTTTTTATCATGAAGACATATCTACTTTGTTCACATTTCATAATAGAATACATAGTTACGGAAAAAAGAATGAAAATTAACAAACTATTGCTGGGTATACTTATAAAAGTTCATTCTATCAAACTAATTCGATAATACTTTTTTTTTTTTTTGCACAGAGGGGTAAGAGATCCAATTATAAATGCTTTTCTATCTGAATAGTCAAACATTTTATTCACAATGTATGAATAGTTTAACGTATATAATGCAGACATGAAACCAAACCAAACACAAAAAAAAAAAAATACATCCTCAATTTATACTTTGTTGCTGAGATCTTCTTGGACCTCACAATTTGAAAAATGTCACTCAGTCTGGGCAGACACTTATAACAGCAATTAAATATACAATTTTACATGCACACCCATGCTTCCCTTTCTGGGTAGACATTGGAAATTCTCAGTGAAGAATCTTAACAACGATATAGTATATATCTTCACTTCTCACCTCAGAAGTTATAACAACTTCCAATATTAACAGTATAGTTTAAATGGACTTGGTTAGTAAATTGAAGAATACAAGGAGATAAAATTTGTTACAACTTTACACATTACTTGTTTGATGTGGCATGCTAATGTATTTTTCCTTTGTAAGGATGCTGCATATCTGAAATTAATTTGTATGTTGAAGCTCGAAAGCAAAGATCAGTTAAGGGCTACACTGATATGTTTTCATGGTGGTGCCACACATTCCCATGTGCAATGTGCTTAACTGGCATACATTAGTTTCACTGAATGACAGAAGTTTAAATAGTGACCCTATCATGTTGTACTGCAGAAACCTCTGTTGGGTTTGCACATGTACGAATAGTAAATTTGTGATATAGCTGTGTAAAAAGAAAAGATAATTTTTATATGAGTTGGAGAATTTTATCATTGTAAACATAATATGTTCAGTGGTAAGTATAATAGTTAAAAAAAATAATTGTGGATTTCTAACCTGCTGCAATTTATGCAACAGTCATGTAGGCAGGCCTCATAAAGTGTTTTCTGATGTGAGCTAAAGCAGTTTCCTTTTAAATGAACTCATGTTTAAACTTTTCTTGGTTCACAGTGGCTGGGGGAGGAAGACCTCTGGGTGCGGATGGAAGGCCGCCTCGTGTTGGTACGTCTGATGTGTCGGGACGGCAGCCAGCTGCAAGGGCAGAGTTTGTTCACTCCTTGTGTGGCCTTTAGGGTAGCAGGCACACCGAGTAAGTACTCGTAAAACTGCATTTTATTTTGTGCTACAGCTAAGCCAAGGGTAATTAGCTTTGTTTGCTTGGAAGGATAGTCTAAATAATGATCACTGACAAAGTTTCTAGATGGAGAGATATAATTCAACCTATAAACACCCTAATAACAGTAAAAAAATATGTACATACAAACCACTCTGAGAAACTTTGGTTGTATTATGGTAAACGAGAGATCCTTCCAAAAACCAAAATATTAATACAATTCAATGAGTTATTCCTACACTAAATACCTTTTTGTAGAGTACTGAAGTCATACTTGTGCGAAGCCTGGTAAAAGATAATCCAGGCATAATTATTTGCTGATCTTCGTAACTAATGTTCACGTAAAGTTTGAATTATGAAATTCCGTCAATCACAGTTACCAAACACAATATGTTTTGTCCACATTCACATACATGTAACAGAGCAGCTGCTTTGAAAATAATTAGCTCACTGCTATGTGTTTTAGAAGGTTCACTGATAAAACTGCAGCGCCCTATGGTATCAATATCACACTTATTTTAGGAACTGGGCAGGACACACTTAACAGTTTTATTAAGTATGCATGTGTGATGGATATACATATTTTTAGCACCTGGCTTTTGTGGTATCACAGGTATCCGCGGCGTAGTGTTTGAGTCACCGGCTCTTGCGCAGTCCTCTGGCCTCACAGCGTCAGAGTATGTTGCCATAGTGGTTTGTTCGGTGCTGCTGGGCCTCATATATGTGGCCTCTGTGTTCTTGTTCCTCTATCTGCGGCGACGCAAGAAGGGCCGTGACTCCAAGGGCACCTTGGAGGTTGGTGCCTGTGAGCCCGTGGTAAAGAGCAACCCCTTGCTAGGGCTGCGGCGACATCAGCGCTTGCTGGCTGCCAACAATGACAACACCAGCTACGTGAACAGTGATTCTGCCAGCTGCTGCTCCGACACAGATGACCTGTCGGACAGTGCTGTCACCTCAGATGATGGAGGTCGTGTACTGCACAAGGTCAGTATGTTTTTGTGCTACCAATGAAATAAAAAAAAAAGTGTGTTGCGTCTATAAACAAGTACAATATTTCTGTCTAGTATAGTCTCTAGGGTATAAATAAGAGTGTCTGATTTTCATATTTATCTTCTGAGAAATACACCTAATGGTTTCACCATGTTGACCTCTAAACCATTGTCACTTTCTGAAAAACAGAGCTGTTCTGTTTACAGACACTCACGCAACAAAAATGTCAAAATTGAAACTAACTTGTAGGGTAAAACCGGGTGAGTTGGCGCACATTACGTAAAAAATTCTCTATAAAATTCATTCTTAATAATATGTTGGATCTTTATGGATACATCTTTTCTCTTACTCTTTATTTTTACTTAAAAAAAGTCTGTAAGCTAAGAACCATATAATTTTTATTTCAACAAATATGTTATCAAAGTGTTGCATTGCGCCATCTCTCCTTGAACATCTGGGCGAGATGGCGCATGGGTATGGGATGGATGACGCAGTATGGGACAGATGGCGCACACATTAATAGTAGTAAAAACTTATACAAATACTTTTATGTAGATAAAATGCCATTCAAAATACATCAGTTAACAATGCTTACAAGTATTAGTTATGCTATGCAGGAAAAATGATCCACTTAAAAACAACATAAAATGCAAACACAGTTTCCTATAACTTAAAATGGTACATTAGTAAACATATTCTAATAATTATCAAAGAATATAACAATTAAACATATTTAAAGTTATTATTGCGTATTCATTTTTGTAAAATGCAATATATTTTAATTCGAAGAAGGAAGAATCCTAATCTAC
>PNEQ01000904.1:10251-30154 GCA_003012365.1 Medauroidea extradentata
TACTTTCGCGGCGCAATACCCTAAGCAACCCCCTGTGATGGCTGACCTACGTGCGTCAATAACCTACGTCATGGAGAGAATTCCATGAAGCAAGCGATCAACCACAACGTCGGCGCCAGAAATCCTACAGCCTGGAGAAGCTTGCAACACTTGAAGTTACTCACTTCACCAGGGAAAATGTAATAATAAGCTAAAATTGGCAAAACTCAAAAATTGGTCAAAATACAAGAAAAAGTTATAACAACAAAAATAATTAAAATTTTACTGTGGTCAATTTGAAACCAAACAAGCCAGGAAAATAATCAAATGACTCTACTTTAAAATTCCTTGACTATATTTATATTTAAATTTTGAAAAGATGAATTTAAATTAACATGTCCCCAATTACTCGGTTATTGAATTCTGTTGCATCACACCGGACACCTGACAGACTCACCCTGAAAATGGCATATAGCCTGTTAAGAAAGATTTACATAACATAAATTTAAATAAAAAACTAAAAACACCTTTTAAAGATTTAACCAAGATGGGGAAGTGGCTGAACACTTCACAAAGTGCACCACTCACGCATCAACATACAGCCCAAACTGCTGGACCAAGAGACATGAAATATTTAGGACAGCTTCCTAATATGCCTTAGGCACCCACTAAGAAGGGTTTTATTTAAATTTGCAAAGGTATGAAATATGTTTTCAATTAATTTTCGATAGCACTTAAACCAGTAGATATAATGAGATGATTTTTAGTTCAGAATGAAACTTATGGAAATGCATATTACTTAAATTTTTTGATTTTGCGAAATTCGAAAATTAAGGAGGCAAAAAGCAGTAAAATGGATTTTCAATCAATCCTGGATAACTCTTAACGCAGTTGAGTTAGCGAGATGATTTTTGGTTCAGAATGAAGCTTACACATATCCGTAAAAAGTAGTTTCAAGTAATCCTCGGTACCTCTTAAACCACTTGAGATATCAAAATGATTTTTCAGTAGGAATGATGACAATTTACGGAATGGAAAGATGTAAAATGTTCCAGAAATCCCGAAAAACATGTATAATCACGGAGAGAAATTTGGTCAGCACTTAACATCGGGGTCTTTAGCGGTGGTGAGGGAGTGACATGAAGTGGGTACGGAGCAACGCTGGAATGATCGGGGGTGGGGGAAATGGGAAATCCTTAAGAAAACCCGGCGACCAACAGCATCACCCAGCATGATTCCCACATGTGAATATCAGACATACGCTGCCAGGTTTTGAACATGGATCACGTGGGTAGGTAGTGAATGGTCTGACAGTTCGGTCACTCTATGACAATGGAGAAATAATTTTAAAGCTGTTTTTTTGCCATCCTATTGATATAGATACCTTTTTGGACATGGGCCAGTATATGCACAATAATTTCGTAAGAATTCACACAACCTATCTTTGTGTTATTTGGAACATTGGTAGGAGATTTTGGTTTGAATCTTGTCTAGGCAAGGCGACGGGGAACTGCTGTGATATTATATACACACATATTTGTGTCAGCTGGCAGGTTAGTTTATTATCTATTTGACGTATGAAAACTTAAAGGTGGTTTCCTTTTGCAGCATAGGTACCCACTAAGAGAGGAAAACAGGAAAAATATATTTTTTCAATATTCTCTATGTGTCGAACCTGGTGATGTACTGTATAGTGCTTTGAGAGTGAAATGTCGTAAAACGTGTTTTCACCATGACCTCTATATCTCATTAACACAATAAGTTATTGTCATAGTTTTTCCTTCAAAAATTCCATGCAGGCTAAGCCACAGCCAGGTAGCTATTAGGTATGCAAGTATAGTATATCATTTTTACATCTTATGAATTTTTAGAAGTTACTCAAGGTGGAGCTATAATAATAAAATTTATAGAAAGAAGCAAGTCCTATTTTTTGGAGCACAGCTTCTCACCTCGCACGGAAGGAGTGATTCGATTGGTCGTTCCGTGCTGGTCATGTGACCAACTACAGACACAGTACATACTGCACTTGCCATAGAGTTGGTAGTAAATCATAATATTGAGCTAATCAAAGACAAATTTGATGAGTCAATTAGCAACTATTATCACTTTAATTCATAATTGTTAATGAGAAGCAAAAATAGCATACTATGTATTAACAAAAAAAATGTAAAGAAACTGCTAATTTTAACACGTTTGTGTCTGAAAACTAAATGTTTGTATTTTTACGAAAGTGATTAATTGCTGTAGATATTTACTGAGACCATCAGCCAGGGTGCTGTGAGATAGATATTTTTGACAATTGTTTGTGAACATCATTTTTTAACATTTGAGTATAAAAGTTTGCATAAGAAATCTCAAACACGTAATCTTGCATAGTGTAAATTGTACTTAATTAGCTGTTTTGTAGCAATAATTCACAGATGGAAAACAAATAACTAGACGTAGCAAAATCTAATGAATATGTATATCAACACATCCATGCACCGCACAAGTGTTATCTGGATGCATTTGCATCCTGTGAGGTTGTCTAGATGAGCATGCTATACCGATATGAGTCAGTTGTGGTCAGCTATATGCAAATTAATCTTTACCGAGTAAATGCTGAGTGGATTTTTCAGTTGTGATGTTTTGTCATATATATTTGTTAACACGCATATTTTGATTGTTAAGAAATGAGAGTTATTTTTTAATGAGCTAATGGGAAATTAGATTACACATTGTATTAGAAGAAGTAAATATGAAAGGTCTTCTATACATAACAGTGATGCACAATGTGCAAAGCTTGCAGCCAAACGTTACGTTATTTACCATGCCACTTAAAATTCAGGTCAGGTATTTATTATTTTGTTCCGATCCATTCTTGATTTTAGTTCGGCCGAGAGCCTATTTATGGTACAGCTTTTCTTGCTAGGATGTGGTCATTTTGTTTTCACTTAGAGTGATTCAGGCCTTGGCGCACATGTGCGCCCAATTGTTATATAAACATTAGTAGTTTAAACATTTGTCTGCAGTTTATTGATAACGTCACAGTACATCTGCTAGTAAATTGCGCTGAGGTTAGGCTGTTATTCTCAAGCCACGTGCGTTGCATTTGTACCAACACGTTGACTAGAACCGTTTAGGTAAGTAACTATATGAACCACGCAAGTTTTTATGATGTAATGGCCTATATTAGGAACAGCTGTGCACGAGTGACAATGGTCTACTGTTTTTTTTCACGTCCTCAGCTCTGTGTTTGTTGGTACAACTGGGACAGTCGACGTCATCGCCGGTTGACAGTACTGTAGTGCTACGAGTTTGTTCATCACAGTTACGGGAATGTTATGTGTGTTTTGAAGTTTTGAACCTCCCGTACGTAGAAATGTTTGTGCGGTGATCATAAACGTCAGCAGGACAGTTTTATATCAGGACTGAACTTCACTGTCATGGGGTTATTATGCGGTGATTGAGTGAGTCGTAGTCAGGAATTCATGGTCAGTCAGTCATTATGCTGGGATTATGCGGTTATTGGTCAGTCATTACGGGTAGTCTTTTATGATTGGTCATTGTCACTGTGATTAGTTATTCTTGTCTTTCGTCCGGGAGTAGGTGTTGTGAGTTAACCATGCAAGTTTCAAGTGATGTGGCCGCAGAGGCAGCCTAATCGTTTAAAAAGTAATGTAGTTTCATAGTTTAAATTAGGTAACTAAATGTCATAGCTTGCCTGTGTTTGAAAATTAATGTATTTGGCTTTTGTTACAAATTCATACAGGATTTTTAAATGTGAAATTACGGTCTCTCGGTTACCGTAATCATCAAGTTTACAACGACGCAGAGTATTTATCAAGACTAAGGGTTAGCTGGAGCTATTTTCCAAAGTTTGATTATGAGGCAAAGGAATTCTCATCTGGGAGTGGCTGGACACGCCAAAACCTTAAGTATTCTTCCGATTTCTAATTTACGTTGGTCTAAGTTTATGTATTTACAGTTTTTAAATAAATATAAGAAAAATAAGTAGTGTAAACAAACATTTTTAACATGCCTTTAATCAGCACAAACTGTTTTAATAGAAATCATCTTTATTATCTTGTTTTATAAAATCTTTACACTAAATTATTGTACGTACCTTTTTAAATAAGACAGATTATTATATTATTGTGTATTATTTTTATTTCTAAATAAACAGAAAAACTATATCTATTCAAGTCTTTCTTTCCAGAAGGTAAAGTTCTCCCTTTATTTTCTTTGTCTTTTATGACTTACATTTTATTTGACCTTGGGAAGGTTAACCAAATTAGTAGAGGTAGAAACCAGGTCCTGTTTAATGACCACACAAACTTATACCCCCAATTTTTCTATTAAGTCTGCCTCTCGCAGATCAGATGTAAGCAAGTGTTGTGTAAGCTCAACCCTCCCCCCCTATATATCTTCTGTTTTTAGGTTAGGTTTACTTCCTTGAGGAAGTACAATGTAGTTTGTCACAGGTCACTTGGTGGACGCCCCCAAAGTTGTTTGTTGATTAGTGTATTTTGAGTATAATTTTAGTAGGGACCTACGACAGAAGGGCATTTGTTATATTTAGGCAGGGGTGGTTAAATGTTTGTAGTTTGTTGTGTGTAATCAGAGTTGGTTGTGGTCTGTTAAATTGACGATGGTTCTGGCAATCGAAGATCATGATTAGGTTAGTTTTTGATTTTTTGCTAGTATCACCCTGTCTATTTAAATAGATAGATAAATTAGAGACTATATGTGTGTAATCTGGAGGCATGGTTTTGTGAATTGGCCACGTCTCCAATCTAGTGAACCAACAACCATAGCTTATTTAGGCCCCTACCGTATAGTAATCGTTAAACTTTCAGTTTATTAAGATAGCAACCATTGTGACCCATTTTTTGTTGTTGTTATTACGTTACAACATTAATAGTGTTGCGTGCCATGTACCTGGAGGCCAGTGGTCGGCGGCTGTTTCGTAACACCTTGAGGGCTGGCCGATGATTCAAAGCCCGGGTGGCTCATAGTGGGAAACCCGCCGAAACTACATCATAGATACCTGTCCCAACTGCGTCTTAACCCTTCGAGGGCGGCCGACGTGACTACAAGCACATCCGAAACATGATGAAATATCTATTTTTAGACCCCTGTAATGCGGGCAACACCCGACTGTCTGGGCTAGTATAAAACCACAGAATCGGCACATTTGAAGAAAGTTCGCTATTGGAAGTGCTAGAGGAAGGTGCTACGCCTGTGGAGAGAGACTGGTGAAGACATCTTGGTGATGTCAAAGTCTACTGTGAGGCGGCTACCTGCGGAGCAGTGTTGGCGATACAAGAGGACTGCTGAGGCGGGCTGACAGGCGAAGAGGAGGTGCGCGACGGGAGTCAAACAGAAGACCTCAAGAGTGAAGACAGCGGTGCACTCGGGGTGCTGCGCAGCACATGGTGAGCCATCACCACTTCGGACTGATAAGGTTGTACATTGTCATTATTGAAATACTGTTGATTGGATATATGACTAAAGTTTATTGTGATTTATAGTGTTTAATTAATTGATGGTAGATTTTTCTTGTGCTTTAATTGTCAAAGTTAATTAACGTGTCTGTGACACAGGAGTAATTGTGTGCATAACTAATTGTGTTGTGAGAGTTCTAGTTGATTACTGTTTTGTGTATTTCGTAGCTTTGTGATCTATTAAATCCAGTACTTAATTTAACTCTTTTATTTGTAATTATAAGACCTCTATCCCAAAGAACTCATGGGAATTGCCCACATATTAAGTTTGTGCTCTCAAACTTGTAACAATA
This sequence comes from Medauroidea extradentata, assembly GCA_003012365.1. Classification (NCBI taxonomy): domain Eukaryota; kingdom Metazoa; phylum Arthropoda; class Insecta; order Phasmatodea; family Phasmatidae; genus Medauroidea; species Medauroidea extradentata. The sequence continues at coordinate 16,010 of PNEQ01000904.1, forward strand.
GGAAAAATATTGTCACAGTGCAATAATAGCTTAAGATAAAAAGCAAATTGGAAAATTCCAATTGAGAATTGGCGACCAAAAAGCATTTTTGCATGCAAAAGCTTCCATAATGTATTCAGGGTATCATTTGCTGTGGCTTTTTTGTTTAGGCCTAGACGGTAACTGCTTTTACTTTTTAACATAATAAACTGAAAATAAAAAGTACAAACAATAAGAATTGGTAAAAACAGAAACTAAATTTTCAACACATATTTAGTGCAATAAATTGTCACTGCATTAATTAAGTTTGATCTGCCTATTTTGCTTCCTTTCATAGCAGAACCTGTATGGTATAAAACTGTGGGGAAACAGTAAACATATAAATGATGTAGTAGTGTTAAAGAAATAGTTACAATATTAATAGATTCAGACAAATTGGCACATTATTAACTACTTTTTAATCAACTAAAACTATGAATGTAATAAACCTGTACATTTATACATTATTGTTTTACACTAAAAATAATCTATCTGAAATACAATGTATGCAAGATGCACACAGGCACAAAACTAGAAATCAAGGGCGTATAAATGAACCATACTGTAGCCTCACAAAAACTTTTAATAGTTATAGACAATTAGGAAAGAAACTATTTAACCCGCTACCCCTTGATTTTATGTATAAGTCATTTAAAATATTTGAACATTGAATGCATGAGTGGCCACACCTTTTTATTCTATAAATGAGTTTTATGAGTCTAAATGTTCTTAGCATTATTGCCTTTACACTTTTCAAATTATTTTGATATGGCTGTAATCAGTTTCTCCAGACTATGAAACATCAATCAACTAATCAATTCAAAATAATTACTTTCATACTGAAAAAAAAACTTATTTACGAAAGGCATTTATAGGTTGTTCATTCATATACTTTAAGTACGACCGTAAAAGTATGTTAAAAACACAATAAAAAGCAATTACCGACAAGCTGATGTAGGTAAAAATTCACCTGTTTGAGAAAAAAACAAAGAGCGTAAGAGACATAAATTCTGAAAAAGAAGTGTTTTAGAACAGCTGGAACCATCAGTATAAATACTGAAAGTTTCAAACATATACAATGAATGGCTCTATTTTAAAGCATCAGCTAAATGATTACGTTACAGTCCATCCAGCTATCGATACTCAAAAAGTTAATTTTCTACGCTATTTGCAACAACTTACCTATTGCCTTTTCTATCTTGCCGATGACGACTTGGTTTGGGATGCCACGACCTGCTTCGTAATCATTGATCACCTGGGGTTTCTCATTAACTTTCTACAAGGAAGATAATAATAATAATTTACAGAATTGCACATAATACTGTACACATCAGCAGACATGAAGCAAGGTTTTAATCCTGATGAATCAAGACTGTCCTGATTGTTAATAAATGAACATTAAATTCAGTACACTCTTTTATATTTACACGCAGCATATGTCTTACTTTCCCAATTAAGAAACTATTTCCAAATGTAAAATTTAACCACCCTTAAGTTACACTAGTTCTTGTGTACAAAATGTAATTTTGTGGTGCACTGAGTGGAAATTTATGGTGTATTCCAATGGACTACACTGAGTGCGCACCTTACACTGAAAAAGTGCGGCTGTCACGTGATTGCTCGCAAAAAGTTTGTATTGTTTATGCCCTAACAACTGGACTACGCTACACTTTCAGTGCTAAACATTTGTGACAACAAATCATTTTCTACATAAAATTTTTCATACCCAGACATCATTAAAAAGTGAAAATAAAAGTCTGCGACGTTTGCGAAGTTATTCTTTCACTAGTCCTTTTTTGGCCAAGAACTGAAAGTAGTTTAGTACTCACGAACCACTCGTCGTTACTAACCTTATCGACAATGTAATAACAAACATTATTATCAAGATAACAACTGTATTTTAGCTATTTAATGATCGTATTATATTATTTAAATGCCGGAGTGTCAATTCACTGCAGAAATAACACCATAATAATGATTTATGTATTGTTTAAATGTCAAAGGTCGTCGCCATACTTGCACTCGGACAACCGCACTGTCACTAGAGCCAATGCAATAAAATTTGTGCATGGTGCGCACCCGGCAAGTGCAAGTCACCATTGGAACACGAAAAATGATTGCACTCGGCGAGTGCGGTCTGGAACACGCGGCACTGGCCCAGTGTGCACCGAGTTCAGTTGAGTGCAGTCATTGGAATACGCTATTAGGCATTTACTATCAACAGGAATCAGGCATAACAACAAGAAAGTGTCAATGTTACAACAAAAGTACTGTAAGTCAAAAATTACCAACAATGTTATGATAATACAGTGTATCAGTCCTGCAAAAGGACTGTGTACAATAGTGCAATGTTGCGACAGCGATTTATAATTGTCACATGCAAAATTTTGCAGCCCAATTTTATAATACTATGTCAGCAGCACAACGTTTCATGGCCTACAGTGGCCTCTTTCAGCAAAAATGTAAACTAAATGAGACAAATGAAGGCTTAAATAGATGCACTGTTATGGTGGGTTTATGAAAATTGCGATGAATATAAACGAAAATAATAGAAAGATAAGAGGTAAATCATTTTTCTTTCATGTCTATGTCACAGAATAAATAAGTACTAACAGAAGCGACAAGACGTGATTTTTATCGTACTCAATTTCTCTTTGGATTGTCGTGGTATCTGAGTTCGTAAAAGTTTGGTTAGACTACAGTTTAGTACGACCTATTTTAATATCTGTGAGGAAATAGATACGTAAGTAACATCACATTTACCATTTCTAAATATGTAAACGAGATACAAACAAAATTCAGTAGTTCTAGAAATGTAAGCAGATGTATAATCCAATGTCTCAAATTCCACATACCTTTATTTACCTTCCTGTACACCCCAAGAGCTGGTACAATAACAATGGTTAAAATGTTCCTTATGTTTCTTCTAATAGGGTTAGTTATAATCTGTTGTTGAGCCTTGAATCGTCATGTTTATTATTTTTAAATATTAAGCTAATATACAAACTAATCACAGTATCTCAATCACTATAGGTAGTTACATAAACTAATGTCCGCAATCCACGTTGTATTTACATTCGTGTACGCCTCAAGAGCTGGTATGATAACAGTGAAAAACCTTTCCTTGTCACTTCTGTTACTGCTTATTTATTCTGTGTCCATGTCCTGTTCTGTTGTTTGTTTACAAAATTCTACTTCTTCCTCTGGTTCCCAAGCGACTATCACAGCTGAATTTGTAGCATGTTCTATTGTAGCTGTTGATCAGCGATCTCGCCTCTGATTAGCTATTCATTTTTATCGCAGTTTCACACTAAAGCCCTTTTGGTTTATTTCTTATGATGCACTGGTCTACGCACGCACAATTTACAAAAGCCAACATTAGGGGCAATAACTGCCCTAAAACTAGGCTGTTCTAGGTAATGAAAATGTTGAAACTCACAGTCGCCAAATCCTTCTGACTCCAGCCCTTGGACTGACGTCCCTGTTGGATCAACTTGCCTAAATCTAAAGGTATCTTGTCATGCTTCAGCTCCTCTGTCTCTCTATCCAGCTTCGCTGTGTTCTTGGTCGTAAGGTGCTGCTTGTTGGTCGCTGCTCCCCCTACCAGTCATTAGCATGAATTTACAAACTTTCACTAAAAAAACACAACCACACTTGTTTCTATAAAATAGGTATACTTAATTCTGCATTATGCAATACAGCATCAAATTAAACTGAAAATTAACATACTACATTGCATTTCAAAATAGAGCAGACCAGAGTAATCATTACTGCTGCACATCAGTTGCTTAAAGTAGAGGTAACTATAAATTACATTTGAAATTTTCTTAGCTACCTTCTTGTATATTCCTTGGAATTTAAATTCCAATGTCCTTTCCATTACAGTTCAATGAGTGTTACAAAATTCAAGATAGTTTAATATGTTGTACCACCATAAATACTCACCTAAACATTAACATCAACATTCTAATGCTTCAGAACATCTGTCATCTAGGATTTATATAAATCTTCAAATAATTTTTGTTTCCGACTTATTTTTGTACATTTGGCCATGATAAAACGTAGAATATGACATGGTAGACAGTTAAATACAAAAGCACAATATTATTGAATTATTTCACTAATTTGTTTTGTGGGATTGCAGAAAATAATTTTAAAAATTGAAGTTCTGCAATTTCACAAGCTAAATCCAGAAATGAATCTCATTTACCGGTATGAACTGGCACATTTTAAAAAGTAAGGAAAAAGTGTGGTAAACCTGATTTTTCTCAAAGTAGTAAATATCATTCCACAACTGTTCTCAAAAGATGAGATTTCCAAAGAATCAGTGCTAGATTCCATTGTTTTTACTATGCGAATGTTATTTTCAGTTGAAAACATTTTAAATACTGATTAAAACTGACCATAGTTCTCTTATCAGTTACTGCATTTAATGATGATACATAGTAAACATTTAGCACTTAACAACTACCTTCCCATTCATAATACTGTACATGCCCACAATTGCTCATGTCTCTGTTACCCTTTTGGGTTAATATGGGTAATTTGCACACTAGGATATCAGCCCCGCAAAAAATTTATAAACAGCAGACATGTAAATACTGTTAGCTGTACTATACAACATCATGGTTTAAGGTACAATGGACAATATTATATTCCTTCAGTAACTTCTTTAGTCCAGCCTAGGGTTCCGAAGCTTCATAAAGAAACGGAAAAAATGGGAAGGGGGGAGAAGGGGAACAGGAAATGTAAAAATGGGAAAAACTGTTTTTTTTTTTTTTCATTTATGTAAAAATGGGAAAAATTGGATTTTTTTTCATCTACATTCGGGCCTACCTACTGTTACACACAGTACCCTACCAGTATCACGAAAATTAAATAATTAGTAAATGTAACATAAAGTTTCAAAAATAACCACAATAAAGTTGGTACAGTAAAATCAATAATATTGACATTAATTAAACAGAAATTTTTGTCAAACACATACTCATACACAACTTGCAATCTCTGCCAGGAAAAGTTTCGATTACAACAAAAAACCCTATGTAGCTCAAATTCACAAGTAACACCATAAGAAAATTATTAATTATCTTGCTGCTTGTACCAACTGGCTGAGTGGCGTAGTTTGCTGTTGTTTTACGCTCGTCAACTTTATGATTTGCCATTTTTTTTAGACACATAACTGACATGTGAAATTTGACACTGATTGCTGTTTGCCAGGTGTTCAGTTACGACTTATGATGGTGTGTGTGTTCCTGATTACTAGTAAACAATTTACTTAAATTACAGTAATGTGATGCTTCTGTAGTTCCCCATATCTTAAAACTGTAATGTTCTCATGTTTGCCTTCTTTCCACATTCATACACCTTGCTATAGATTGATCCAACCTTAGATTGCAGTACAGAGCTTATGGCGCACACTGTTGCCAGATCGCAGCCACGTTACAAAGTTCGGGAGGTGAACTACTTCAGAATTTTTAGCTTTAAATATAATATTCTTTATTATTCTAATTGATATTACAATTCACATAGCATCACACTTCAAAATATGCAGTTCATTCAAAATCACTGCCGTGTGGGAACTGAAAAACATGTCTGTTTTTACACTGTTATTGTCTGCCATAAATTTAAAGTGGGAGAGAAGGAAGTTATTTATTTGGACGTTTTTACATGTCCTCGAACAGCACAGGGCTTTAGAGGAACACGGGGGACACTGGGAAGGAGTTGGCGAAGGTCTTTGTTAAGGAACCATCCGAGCATTCGCCTGAAGTGATTTCGGAAGACCCTGGAAAACAAAAATCAGGATGGTCGGAGCCAGGTATCGAACCTGGGTCCTCCTGAATGCAAGGCGAGCGTTTAATTACTGCTCTACCGTGCTCAGTATCACTGATCCACTACACTCTGTTATCAAACAAAAGAGTGTACATTTATGTTCTGCAGTGATGTCAACTTAGGAGTATCACTCATTTCCACTACTTCTTTGATAATTATATCTTAAGCCTAAATGAGAGCATATATAATATATGTTTACCTGTATTATTTAAAATTGTTTTACTATACATTAGGTAGTTTTTCAATACTTATCCATAAAGTTCAAGGTACGGATTTTCGTCAGTTCAAAAAACTTACCGAAATCAGGTAAATTTTTTTGACAAGGAAAGAAATTAAATGACGTAGTAATACCTTATAAACACACTGTATGAGTTTTATTATTATATTCACTATAATTTAGGATTCTAAAAATATTAACAAACAAGTATTAGAAATGAAGGATAATTGCCTTAAATTTGTTTAAAAGGAATTATTTATTGTTTATCTTTCCTTTATGATTTCAACTTTTCATGACAGTTTTCTAATTGTGTTGCTGTTGTTTCTTCATTAACGAGTTAATAATATATGAAAAACAGTGGAATAAGATCAATACAACATTTCGCTCCCTTTCGCGTAGCCTACCTATATTACAACTTTTTATTGTTTTGCCTTCTATACAAATAAATGTTTAAAAGAAATTACACACACAAAGTTTTGTTTCCAAATCAAGTCACCATACAAGACAAATTGTATGGCCACAAAACACTGTCGTTTCACTACTGAACCAGTTTAGGACACGGAACGAAGCAAACAGCTGACTAAAGGAAGCCTGTATTACGTGAAGACATATTGGTGAGTTTTGATGTTGTCTCCTTATTCACCAGAGTACCAGTTAATGAAGCTCGCCGTTACTGACCAATGTCTTCATGAGCTACCTTTCTTAGATGTCCTGGTGTACAAGAAGCAGAATTCCACCTTGGATCACAAAGTCTTCAGGAAGCCTACTCACACTGACAGATATCTCCAAGCAGACTCTCATCATCATCCCTCGCAGAAAAGAACAGTCATATCTACGCTAACCCACAGAGCTAAAACTATATGTGAAGAACAGCACCTGGAAGCAGAATTGAAACACCTCACTGAAGCTCTAGAAGCAAATGGTTACTCACGCCGTGAAATATAGCAGAACATCCGAAGCCGACCCAGAAAATCCAAGAAAGAAAAGCTGAAAAACATAGCAGTCCTGCCTTACGTGAAAGGCACAACCTAACGACTGGCTCGGCTTTTGAAGAAGCACGATATACATACCAACTCGAAACTTATCAACAAGATAGAAGGCATCCTGGAATCAGCAAAAGATAAAACACCAGCCAAAGAACAGACAGGAATATACAAAGTTCCTTGCTCATGTGGGAAAGTGTACATAGGGCAAACAGGCAGAAAAATCACAACTAGAATTAAAGAACACATCAGAGCATACAAATACGAAAACCAGCAGTCAGCAATAGCAGAACACTCCATGGAAACAAAACACAGCATCGATTTTGACAAGTTTTCCAAAATAACCAACATCAGTAATTATCATCAGAGAACCGTGAGAGAGGCAATAGAGAAAATACAACACCGTAACAACTTCAACAGGGAAGATGGATATTGGCTAAGGAAAATAGGGTCACTTTTATTTGTGGATGATGCGATATCAAGCTACCAGAGGGCAGTCACTACAGACTCAGCAGGATTGGCCAGCCAACCTGGTGCGAGTCAGCACACGATTGGCCCAAGTACCCAGCCAATCAGAAGGTCCAACAGGAGAGAGCCAGGATTGGCTAACCACCTCGGCCAATCAGGTGCAAGCAGGCCTGTGATTGGCCGACAGGCCCAGCCAACCAGACACTGTAGGTTGATGTTGGTTAGAATAAAGGTAAGTTGGAATGTCTGTAATATTGAGTATAGGTTGCTTCTCTCTCGTGTCCATTGTGAACTATAATCAATATGGCTGCGACAGAGGTGCATAAGGAAATTACAGTATTAAGAAGAAATATGTCGAATTTCAATATAACCTTTTAACAAGGATAAAGAAATATTTTAAGTTGCCAGTTACTGCATAGTTTTTGGAACAGTCAGAATTCTCGGACTAATTTTTTACAGACAAAAGAAAATTTTTCTCGATAACACAGTGAATTTTAAACTTGCCTAGATAAAATTGTTTAGTTTTGTGAACTCTCTGCCTTATCTCAGATTGCTCCATCCATCACACTGCAAGGTAGGGTATTAGCATCAGCTATTATTACTTCAACAGGTTTTGAGTTTTTGCAAACTCAATATCAAAAAGGGTTGTGGAATCTGATAACCAGTAGTACTGCCACTACACTAGATATAGGCCTAAGGCTAAATACAGTGCTGTATTTAGATAGGCTTCTCTCTGCTAGCACATCACTGAGGAACGGGTTATGTTATTTATGTGTAACTAGCACAAAAGGATAAAACAGTTTTAACAGATACTAAATGTGTCAGAATACTAGAGGTGCTTGGAACAGTAACATTATACCACGTGGGGTATATACTGGGTTCGAAGTAACTGAATAACATAAGGAGAATGAGAAAATGTTAACTTTAATATGAGGGAAGAAAGTAATAATGTTACCAGTGCAGTCAGCAACATAAATGTTTGAAAGACAAAATTAAATTTATTTAATATGGATAAATTAATACGGTAACTGTTCTGCAATTACAACATATAAAAAAACCTGACACCATGGAAATACAAATAAAAATTTCAATATATCTCTAAGATTTCACATTTATTAAAAAATTTGCACTTGGTCTGGAAATTAGCAATTTTTGAGTTTCCGACTGGAAACTTTCCACTACCCATCACTAGATTACACTGAGTTTCTTTCAAGCTGGCGTAGCTACACTAATATAATTTCTGCAGAAAAAATTACACCTGGGAGCTTCTTCTGGGTTTCGTAGTTAGGAAGCAATAGTCAGTATGAAGCAACTGTGCCGCTGCCTACTGAAAAAGTCGTTTCCCTTCCAGTCCACAAAATCCGTATTCAGAGTTTTAGTCGGTACAAAGGCCAGCGTGTTCTGGTATCTTCGGCCCTAACGACTTTTTCAAGCAGCGTGCCAAGATGGCGAGCACTGCAACATTCAGATGTATATGGCAGATTTTCTTAATTTTTGGACTTTTCATGAACCTATGCAAGTGTCAAATGATAGATAATAATGTTGATAACTTAAAAAAAATTTCCTCAGCTCAAACGGGTAATAATACGTAGTTAAGTTAAACGTTTTCCATTTAAACACAGAAGCATTCTTCTCATACTTTCTTTTTGGACTATCTCTCATCGTGTAGTGGTAGCGAAGTGATCTAGCGCGAGTGTTTGTTTTTAGCTGTAGTAGGATTTGTGGTACAAATCTTGATCAATTCTTTACTTTTTTAAGTTGTTTTATATTGTGTGTTATAGTCGTACGTGACATGCTTTTGTAATAAATTGTTTATTTCATTTAGAAAGTATTTCCAAGAGAGACTATTCATGGGAGAAAAAATGTATATACATGTTTATTATTAATATCCACCTGTTGATCTCTTTGGGAGCTGATAGCTAGTGGGATATAGGCTTTGTCATACAGTGTTACATAATTATTTACAAGCACAATATAACTTAAAACCTAACACAGTATTGTCCTGTAGCATAATATAACAATCACCCAAGTGCAATTTTGTACATTTTACAGCAATAGTACAGTTACTCTACATTTGATCTTAAAGCAGTATAATGTTATGTCACATGATTTCTATATGACAATAGTACGTTAAATATCAGGTCTAGCATTTATACAGATCAAGTACTACAAGAAACATCTTGTCAATAACTTAAAATTTTGTCTAGGGTATTCATTACAAGGTATTTCTGTAGTCTTTATGACATTAACCTAGTTCTTTACTAACAGTTGATTTCAGCAGCTTAGTAGGAATTATTTTCTTTTATATATTTTTTGAGGAGACTCTTGAATTCTTTAGAGTTTTTTAAAAGTAAGATTTCCAATGGCAAATTTGTTGTACAATGTTATACCTCTATGCTGGACCCCTTTTGAAAATGCTGATGTGTTATGGTACTTTAGTTTTAGTTTACAATTATTTCTTGTTTTGTATGGCATATTTTGTTCTAATTCTATAAATTTATCTGTGTTTTCTCTTGTAAATAGAAGTAATCCGTATATGTATTCCGAAAAAAACGGGAGGATATTAAATTCAACAAATAATGGTTTACATGAAGCTTTTGGTCTAGCCTGGAATATTATATGTATGGCTTTCTTTTGCAGTCTAAAAATTTTAATACTGTTACTGCTATTTCTCCATATTTCAATGCCATATATCATATGGGTATGAAAGAGTGCAAAATACGCAGTTTGTAATGAGTTCCTATCAAGAGTCTGACTGAGAATTCTGAGGGCATAACATGATTTACTTAATTTTTTTATTGTTTGATAACCATATTCATTCCATTTTAGTTTATTTTCTATGTTACATATTGTATACGTTTCTATACCATTTGTCAGATTGCGATTAAATTTTGGTGGGTTATGCGTGTGCCCACGAAGGTTACCGACAGAAATTTTTCCATATCATGAATGTAAGAATAGACTAACATGTTGTTATAAAAAGAAAGGGAGGGAGAGTAGCAAAATAGAGCAAGAGAGCAAGCAGAACAAGGGATATAAAAATTTAGTCAAACACTTTAAGTGTTTCTAAAATGGTCATTAATGATCATTTACATCATTCAGTCCCATTATTTAGAATTTTCCAAAATTGAAAACCATGCGAATGAAGTCGCCGGCAAAAAAAAAACCATGGATGTGTATGCAGGTCTATGACTGTGTGTGCGCGTGCGTGTAAAAGCAATGGTATAACAACACAGATGTTCTGTTCAGCATTTTCTCAGGTTGCTAGATACCTCGCAGAAGAGACTTGTCCCAAAAGTACACATGTAAGGAAAAAAAATAGTTGTCGATATTATGACAGTTACAGTACATTATTATTTCCATTTAACTAAGCCGAGTCGTTGAGATAGAAACAACATTTTCTTTCAATATATAAGTATAGCAGACATAACTACAACGTCGCCATATACTCGCCATTGCGAGTTGCTGGCGAAATTCAGCCTTTCCAATTGCTCGTGAGCAGTTGGTAAGTTCCTACCTGACTCGCGGCGTCAAACAACCACCCATTTAAACTTAGAATACTAAACAGTCGTTTGGAACCGACTATCGCTCAGTAACAACTTTGTTCGTAGGAAACATAAACTCAGAATAAGCTCCCTAGTCTGGTGGCAGTGTAGCTGGTGTAGTGGAGTTAACGAGCATGCCAAGTTTAAATTAGTTATGTTTTATTTATCAATATTTGGTTAATAAAGTATGTTAAAGATGAACATTTTCATAATTATTGTAGATGATACTGTAATAGCAATAGTGAACGACAAAAAAATTGTGTGTGGTGGTTAACACATGGTATTAATACAACCTTAACACTTCACATATCGTATTTAATGTAAGCTTTTTTTTATTGAATTTTGTGTAGCCTAATAATTGCACATTGAAATAAATTTTGAGACTGACACTAATTCTGAGTGTCTTTTAAGATATACATGATCAATAAATTAAAATAAAAACTCCACTCACAACTTAACGTCATCATTCAGTTAAAAAGGAAATAGCCTATTCTTGCATATAAGCATAGACAAACTACTAATTGTGTACCGGGCAAACTATTGATTTTAGACATATAGATTATTTGAATATAGGCCTAAATGTATCTAGTGACTTTTAAGTAGTCCTACCTAACAAAAATTTTTGTTAGGTCAGGTTACATTAAATTGGTTTGTTACGTTAGTTTAGGTTAGATTAAGTAACCCACTACACATGGTTATCTTTTTTGAACATGAAGGTGAACACTTTCTTGTTCAAGGCGACTTGCATCGTGTGAATGGCCGACTTATATGCAAGTAGCGTGCATGCAAGATCTTGCATTCTAGCTAGAATCATTTAGAGGCGGTTCTAATTCTCATGCACTTTCCCGTGCAAGTCGTTTGTTTATAGTTTCATGTGCTCATTTACATATGCTAATATATTCTAAATAGTATTTATTTGAGAGTAGAACACAAATTGAAGCCTTGTATAGGCACAAAACTTTATTTTTCAGTTTCTATCCTGTATATAACTGATGTCTGTTATAATTTAATATTACAAATTCCATATCCTTGTTATTTTTTATAGTAAGAAACATCACAAAATTAATAAAATAAAAAAACCAAAAAAAGGGCCACACATTTCTAACGTTATTTTGCATATAGGCACACTCAAGCTAGTACGCAAGTACTACCATGTGTACCGTACATTCATGAAGTATGTGTACAAGGGAGTGTAAACTTTCTTGTTTACCTTTTCGTGATCACCTTAGTGTACAAGAAAGAGGCCTGTGTATTAGACTTAACTTTACCTAACCTAATCTAACTTATGTAACTTAACTAAAATAATCTTACAAAAATTTTTTTTTACGTATGACTACTTAGAATTTCACTGGAAACATTTTGATTAATAAAATATATATCTAAAATTAATAGTTTGGCCCATACACGATGAGAAGTGATTATTAATATTTACCCTTGATATTTGATCTTTATACACAGTGGATGCATGCTGCATAAAATTCTCCAAAATTAGTTTCATTTAACGGCGCTCTGCGCTGGTGTATTTACACCAGCATACATTGAGACAGATTTTTGGTGCAACTGCTGTATACCAGCTAGCAACACCAAGTCTGAATAAAACGAAGCTATAAACATGAATGTTTCAATTGACAAAAGATGATGGGCCAAATTTATAAATTTTGGTCCTATACACGGAACAAGATAGGACATGGAAAAGAGACAGCAAGGGACACGAGAAACAGTGTCACGTGACCATATCCAATGGACACAGTATACGACATATGGCACGTCCTTTACTTACCTCCAGTCATTTAACCATATATGGTGATCTGACAAAACTAAATGTGTGACTAAATCTAACCCCAGCAGGTTACTTAATGTCATTATATTTGTTTGAAAAGCTAAGAAGCCCTAGCACTTATTATTTGTATACTGTTCACACACAGAGTACGACCTACATCACAAAAGCAAATTTAAGTTAAATGATGCAACATAAAACTTGAAAAACTGATAACGATATTACTTAACATTAAGTACCTACACTTTTCGGAATACATAATATTAAGTTATAACTTCCAAAAAAAACCTAATAAACGATCTGTAAAACACTTAAAAACAAAACTATAACTTACACTTCGCCTGTGTCTCAACAGCGACTCCTTGCCGACGAGCAGCATTTACGGCCTAAAAAATAAACACGTTCACAAAAATAATATGTACACACGTTTAGCATTCATTAAAAATAATAGCAAACTTTTACAGGTCACAGAACATTTCCTACTTGCTCTGATTTCATTGCAGATGCTTTGGGCGGCTTTTTTCTTAAAATTGTAACTGTCTCCCAGTCGGACATTTTTCAGGATGCAAATAAAAAGTTAAAATAATTTACACGAAACAGCCAACTACCCCTCACACAATTTAGAGTAAAATAACAAAAATATAATTAACTATCAATCACAGTTACAATATTTACACCACACTTCGTAAACACAGACCCACCATAGATATGTACATACAAACAAGGACGTAATCAACCATAGACATAAATAGGTAGACTGGGCACCAAGGCCGTAGAAGAACAGACCTGAACCACGTATTTTGCTTGACCCCACTAAGGTTATTTCCACTAAAGGTTAGAAAGAAAATGTGTTTTCTTATGGGAGAGTTTGGCACAGGGAAAATTTCTGCCGCTAGGTGCGCTGAAGTCGCATGTGGGGACAGATTAACATTGCGGGCCGCCTTCCGTTTTTCACTGATTTCACTGATATCACTGACAGTTCGCCAGTGTCCGTGAACAATAAGGGAACAGCATCAGTAATCAGCAAAATATTTTCACTGTCAGTAAAGAAATAATATCGGAACATTAAATCAGTAAACATTACTGCAATGTACGTTGCCTAGCATCCACATCTCTGGCATATCTGTGATTTCATTCTTGCGGTAAACTGTCATGTTTATTTTGTTCGTTGTATAAATTGTATTTACTTTAATAGTAAAGTTGGTATATTTTTAGCATATTGATACATTTAGCACGACTTACGATTGATACTGTTTTCTTCGTTTTTTCACGACGCAGCATATACATTGTGTGTATTTAAGGTTT
>PNEQ01000905.1:0-19072 GCA_003012365.1 Medauroidea extradentata
AGCGAGTAGAGTTCGTCCTTGTTGGCTCACTCAGTAGTCACTCGCTGAGTCGAGGATAACTCTATTACCAACTACTCTAGAAGAACCACACCAATGTCTCATGCTCTCTACCTCAAAGGTCTTCTAGATACACACACTGCTCGCATTAAGCAATCTTGCTTGCAACCCCGCACCTCTAGCACAGTGGGATTAGCGTCAACGTTTATTTTCAATGTTTTTAGTGTTTATTTTTTTATGGTGATGCCAAGTTCACTTTTAGTATTTTCTTAAGTAAAACTTTTGCTATAATAATTAAAAATTGGAATATATGTGCATACAGCAAGATGAAGTTTATCACGTATGTGTAATCAAAATGAAAAACACAAAGCAAGTGTGAGGAAATTTTTTTTAAAAATAAAATTGTAGCAATTTATGGCACATTGTTACTATGAAAATGATTTTTTAAAAGTAATGTGTGTGATGTGTTTGGATTAGCTTCACGTTAGATAATACCGAATAGTTACTAGATTTTTTGCTTCTTTTACGGACTGAGTGCTGCGTTTTTTTTTTTTTTTTTTTTTTTTTCCTGTGCAGAAACGTGATGAAAGGAAATGTCTCTCATCACCCCCTTCTCTCACAATTTTCTGCCATACACGGAAACAATAGTGGCATTGAAAGAGGAGAGGAAAGACAAACGTGTGGCTGTGCTATGTGGCCAGACAGGATACCAGCTGCACGTGACTGTCAAACTGGTGGGGGTGGGCGTGTAGGCGATAAGGCTGCGGATGCGTCATACACTGACCTTGACACAGAAGTCACGTACCTTCCTTCGCCCTTTAGCTAGTCAGTTTCTATAAATAACACGGCTGTGTGTAGCTAGATTAGTGACGGTTCACGAGCCACCAACGTCGGCCAAGATATGTTTTGATAGCAGCCGCCCATACAGTGCGTCTTAGACTCGCATGTAATTTTTTTTTTTACATTTTAAGCTTTAAAAGTAGGGTGCGTCTTAGACTCGAGTAAATACGGTACGTAGACATCAAACTTTCGCTGCCGCTATCGCGTTGATCACACTCTTAGACTGTCGACAAGACCACCACTGCTGCCATCTTGTGTATATTTATTTTAACCGCGAATACGTTAAATTGTGTTATGCAAGTAGAAATAGCCTTGTTATCTGCTCAGATTATTTTAAGAAATTGTTTAAAATTCACTATTCGAAACTGTTTTGTGGTGGTGCTCCTTCGTCGACGTGTTGTTGATTCAGGGATGTAACTCTCCTCCGTTGCTATTGCAAGTAGTTATCAGGCAAAAAAAAATGGCAAAAAAAAAGTGAGCTGATGCAGAGGCGGTGCCTATAATACTGAAGCCCGGATAGCAGTGAGGTTAGTCAGAAACGGATTAAAAAAAATAAAAATAAAATCATATCATTGGCATTTTTTTCTCTTTTATTTTAACCTTTCTTTTGACACAATTTAACGGACAAAGGCAATTCACAAAGCGAGTGCTCGCCCAAAGTTAGTTGAGGTGGCTTTTCTGTCTACGGATTACGACTTGCCGCTTCCCTCCATAGTAGTACTTGGTCCGGCACTTTATCTACCTTAGCTCTGACTACGCGGTTATCAATACCTACTTCTGGTTACATTACTATTAATTGAAAAGGCAGTATGCCAAAAAAGGAGAGACAAAACAAAAAGACTGATCTTTTCTAACGAATCCGTCCTCTAGGCTTCACAGCCCCTCTACCACGTCTAACACGTCCTCTTCCTGCCGCCATGACGCCCCAACTAATAACCTCCCGGGCGAACACTCTGAATTACTCGGCCGAGCGGCGGAGGGATACATCCGGATCCAACTTGCCTAAAAAGCTGGTTAATTGAATTTTATAACCTAAAAAATTGCATGTAACATAGATACTGATAAATTTACAAAGCATTTTATTCCATAATACCAACTAAATATTCATTAGTTTATTAATTGGGGATGTGCAGTGTCATCAATCTGTCGCAGATCACCACCTTCACAGAGTTTTGCACCAGACACTACCACCCACGTCGGTCGAGAAACGCCCGGCAAAGCTCATCGCATTCCAGCACGTCCCTGTACGTGCCTCCAGGCGAGTGAACTCTGACCTGCCTGCCAGATAAATCCATCCAAGCACAGGCTAGCTCAGAGCTTATTTGAAATTTTAAAAGCCAGCACTTCTCTGTACATGCTTCCAAGCAAGAGAACTACGACTAACCTGCCAGATAAATCCCATTCCAGGAGAAGCAAGCTAAGAGGCTACTTGAAATTTAAAAATTTAAACAAGGCAAAATATAAGAAAAGTTTACTTAGAAAAGTTGCTTGAAATTAAATTGGCTTTACAATGAGTCCAAACACGATGTAAATCCGAAACAATCGACACGTCAAATTAAATACTTTTCTCTATTAGCATCCCCAATTAATATGTTGGATCCCGCCGTATACATCCTTATCCCTGGTTAAGTTGGCCTACTTAATTTGTTATAAACAGAAAAAAATATATATATTAATTAGGACAAAAAAAATTGAAATTACTGTATGATAAGACGCTAAGTAAGTGCTGCGTGCCAGTGCACGTCACAGTTTGAATACTTAGAAATTAGGGAATCTGGTATTCGTTTTTCGAATACGAATAGTTCAGATTTACTACTCGAAAAATATTCGAAATTGCTAATATTCGCACACCCCTACTTAAGACATGCATTGAACAGCCAGTACAAGTAAGACTACATGTCCCTTGGATTATCTTCAGCTGTAGTCAGCACAGGGATGAACTCAAAATGTTGAGCTTTGCCGTTGTTTGCTGTCAGGGAAGTGAACTTTGTGGGCATAGGGATATAATCTTATAATCTACTGTAACTGTGTTGGTCAGTGTCCATGATGTCACTTACGTATAGGGACACAATTATATAGTGGATCGCAATAAAATGTGTTGCCACTCTGCTGGCAAAGGGGCTGAATTTAAGTTTTCCCTTCAAAGTTGCAATAAGGTTTCAGCAAGCAAGTATGATGGTTCCCTGAAGGGGCGGAGAGGCTGCTAGGTGTCCCGAGGAGAGTGGTTTCCTGGTCAGTCAACACAACACAGTCTCTACAGCAGAGCAAGAAAATTGTCACTTTTCAGGCGTGTTAACCACTTACCTTTAAAAGAGCTCCTTCAGGAGGCCGCGTTTTCGGTCCGACAAAGGTTTCAGCTCGAAGTCGGCTTCCCTCTCCAGCTGCTGAATGCGAAGGTGCAGCAAAGGTGCGGGCTTTTCAGGTGTTCTTATTGGGCTTATTAATAGCCGCTGAAGGCGTCACACATCCGTGACAATTCGACTGAAATTATCATGTTTACGCTTAGATGGTTGGTTCTCGGCGTACTTATTGCGACTGCAAAGTTCTGGGAATGTCACAGATTTCCCTGATGCCTTTTGGGACGGTGGGATTATTCCCACAGGTATGTCACTAACACTTATTACTGCATCAAACGAAATAACACCGAAATTGGTGTCAAAATGCGGAATAATAATTCAAGTTGAATATGCGAAATATCATGAATTTTGTCTTGGCATCTTAAATTTAGGTTATTTTCTGTAGTTTATCGTATTTTTCCGTACATAATGCGTCATCGCATAGAGTGTGAATGGCAAATTTGAGCCCTTCAAATTGTAAAATAAAATTTCATGGCCTTATAATGTAATACGGTGAATGCTGTATGCCGAGGCTCGGGCCACGCGGGAACAGGCAGCCGGCATGTGGGCAAGTAACAGGGGAGGGTTAGGCGAAAAGCAGTGGAGGGAGTGAATGATGCAGATCAGTAGCGGTAAACAAGAGGATAGGAAGCGAGTCAAGAGCGAGACGGGGGGACTGTTGGAATGCCGACGTTGTGACGTCAGTGTTTTGTGAATTTTAATACACACGAAAAAAAAAACTATAAAGGATTGCACAACAAGGCTACGATAAAACACGCCGAACACGACACACACCTTACCAAAGCGGCGCCATCTTTCAACTGCAGATCGATGATCCTGTAAGGCAGGTTAGCCAACTTGCCAAACACAAAAATCCCACACTGATGTGCAGGTACACAAGAAAGTTTCCTTTGTCCATGAATTACATCCAATATACACTATTTACACGTCCAAACAGTCAGAGTCAGATCTAACAAGCTGAAGTTGTCTCCATTGCATACCTACCCTATACAATAGCCACCCTCCCACGTCTGCTTAGCGGACATCAGGAACAACGAGATTCTTATTTCACGAGCGATTTCATGGACCTTTGCTTGAAGAATGTCTCACGTCACCGGCATTGCATTGTTGCATAAACGGCAAAGTAAAAGATCCCCAGATTTCACCATTCCATCACTGGAAATCTGTCTTACCCGTTCGCTAATAGATATTTTCGGCAGCATTGTCTCTACAAAGAACTGCAACAATGCAGTATTTAACAGTACTAATACAAAAATTAAATGTAAGTTGCGGAGAAGGGGGGGGACATGCTGGAAGCAGCTGGTACAGCTAAGCGAGAGGGTGGGAATGTAATTCAGAAACCCACACACACACACACATATGCGTGCTGGCTAGCAGGCAGCAAGCGACCTTGGCAGAGAGACAAGCCATCCCCTCCCCTGTATATGTTGCCAGCCACATTTTCCTTTCTTCCACCCCTCCTTGAACATTCCATCATAGCCTCCCTCGTGCTGCTTTACCGGCTTGCTTGGCTCGGTTTTCTTTTTTTTTTTTCATATTAGGGAGGCACAAAAATTTTTTTCCCTGTAACTAGAGGTGTGTCGGTCCCGATATTTTTTGGAATTGGGTCCGAAACGATATCCAGCTCTTCGGAACTGGTTCCTGGTACCGGTTTCGTCGGACCCATTGCTTCTGGCCATCTGGCTGCGTGCTAAATGGTTCATGGTGCTACTCTTATAAATTAAAAAGGAAAATTTAAAATTTATTGCGTACTGACCAATAAAATGAAAATTAGCAACCTTATTTTATGCTAATTCCCGGCACTTTCACCCATCCCAAAAATTGTTTTACAGTTTGTCAGAGCAGGGTAGAAAAATTAAAATTGTTTGGCAAACACGTTCATAGCTAATTAGTCCAACATGTGGACTCAATCTAATAACTGTAATGCACTACAGGGTGAATGGCCCGGATTTTAAAAGTACTTTTTCAGGTTACAATTAGGCTGTAGGCCATGAATACATAAATTTCCAAACAGTTTTAAGTAGATAGGTTAAATTCCACCATCAAAAAGAAGTATAGTGCGGAATCACTTTACAGTCTTTAACAAAAATTTTAATTGCCATATATTACTATTTATAAATCAGATAACTTAGCATTTTCAATTACAATACTAGCAGTAGAGCAGTTCAGTTCTAGTTCCTTTGTGGAACTGGACCTGTAGCGCAAGTTTGATTTCATCAAAACATTACCATGTATTTGTTTCCCTTTCCGCCGGAACACAAAACTTCGCACACACAGAACTTACCATTCTTCTCGCGTAATCAAGGGAGGGATTCCTCCTCAATTTTTTCCTTCCCTCTTCATCACTACCAACCCAGTTCAGTTCCGTTCCAATTTGGTTCCAGTTCCGCTGTGGAGCTGGAGTTGGTGCGCGAGTCAGATTTGATAGAAACAGTTCCAGCATAGGCTACTTGGTTCGTGTTACCATTGTCGGGGCACGAAGCATCGCATCCATCACCTACCTTCCCCTCCCCACATCATTATTCATGCCCACTACTTTTCTTGTCTCCTCCTCTTTCCCCTCTGCCCCGTCAAATCACGCATCATAATTCTGTCCATATCTTTCTTCCACCAATTCGCCTCTTCCATTTCAGGTCCGAGCTGAATTGGTTCCATTTACAATGCGTAACTACATCACTACTCCAACGAGTGATTCAGTTCCGTGGTTACGTATCCATCGGGACCTACACACCTCTACCTGTAACTTGTTGCAAAAATCGTGGTGTGCACTATACTCGAGTATATACTGTATAGTGTAAAATTTTGATGGTGAAATAACTTCAGTTGGTGTGCATAGTTGGAAGACTAACAGTTGTCCTCTGTTTTGAAGAATTTCGGGTAATTTTATACTTTTTTCCAATTATATTTAAGTAAACCATTGTTTTTTGAAATGCTAAGTGTTTTATGCCTTTTGAATACTATGCTTAATATTTACATTATATTTATTGTAGCAAAGACAAGCATAGTGCATTTAATTGAATGGGTTTTGGAAAGTACCCGCAGTCAGTGGCAGATTTTATTTTTGGGGGGGGGGGGGCGACGCCCCCCCCCCTCCACTATGAACCTGTTGTGTGTTTTTTAGTGTAGTAAATTGTTAAAATAACAGGAGAAACATTACATTTATAGAAATAAATATTTGCAAATAATATTCAACCATGCACACGGACTCACAAATGACTTCATATAAACACTCATATAATATGTACATTTTATGTGATCATAACAGCAAAATTCAATATTGTTAAACACCTTTTCCAAGCTCCATTTTAAGTAAGTGTGACTCGTTCTTGCTCGAAAAGCGCTGTATGCCGTAAGGATATATTTCCTGTTTTTTCCTTCCTTGTAACGTCCCTTTCGACATTTTCTCAGCAGGAGGGCAAGTGGTCAGGTCGAAGAGACACTGGTCAGAGCAAGGCTCTGTTATAAATAACAGCCCATAGTTAGAAGCAGAAAGGGAGGGAGAGGGGTGGTGTGTCTTTACACACTGTCAGTCACTAGTGTGCAGTGAATGAGTGATGGTTTCAAATATATTTGTTGTGAAGTGTTTTACATTATGACTAACTAGGAAGATAGAGAAAATAACCAGCTGACATATTTTTAATAAACTGCAAAAACTCGACAAATCAGTGACGGCATTGCTGATACTGTGACACAGGTTCGTTTTTATTAGGTTCATTATTCTGTGAAATCAGTTTAAGGTCGTTCAAATGTGAAAAATTGTAAAATTTAATTTTTCGAAATAGCGTTAATTCATCAGTATTATAGTATTATGTTACTAGAGTATTATCATCATCCTCATTATTTTCAGTAAACATTACAGCAAACAACTTATTGTAATTAAGTATACAATTTTTTGAGACGGTCTGTTAAATTTTTGAGAAAAATCCTAATGAAAGTACAGTCAAGATTTTCTTCATAGTTGTAAAAATGTTTTTCATGGTTGTGGAAAAAAATTTTTTTGATGGTTAACCAATAAACCTTGCATTTGTATATTAATTAAATAATTGTAATATGTATTGTTCTGCTTCAACTTATTGCCAACTAACTTTAATAAGTGGTAATTTTGTTCTGCGTTTACCAGTCCCAATGAAGCTCTTCTGGATGAATAAGCTTTCTTTTGAATTTGTGGCCAAGGTGGCTTACTGAAAACACCTCATTATGTCTACACAACATTTTTAAGCCAAAAATTTGGTCAAAATACTTTATTACTATCTACACAAAACAAATTATGTTCTATAAAATATTTATGTTTATTTACGATGCTACAAAATTTTTGTACAAAATTAAGGAACCAACAACACACAATAAATCTGTGTGTACAAATTCTTAACTGTACAGTCATGTCACTTTTTTTTTTACAACTTACATCTTGAGCTCCATGTATTTTTCACGACTTAGTGGCAAGACAGCGTTGAAACATTGTCACAGTTTTCCTCAATGCCTAACTGCTTAATAAAGGCAACTGTTTGAGCCTGTGTGTCCAACACGATTTAAATTAAGATTATAGTGCTACTATTGTGCATGTTTACAAGTAGATGCTTTTCACTTGTCTTCATTAAAAGTTTCATTGTTCACACTCAATCTCCACATTCGTAATAAAAAACAAACAAACCTCAACACTGACACACAGATGTTTGGTTGCACAGCTGTGTTTTTAAAGATAGCACAAAATTATTTTAATTAGTAACACATATTCCAGCATCTACCATGAACATACAAGCATCTACTACACAGTCTTAAAAAACAAATACATAATATTTAATTGAAAAGTTAATTTAATTTAAGAGACAAGTTTTCTGAATAAAATGATACCATACAATAATATACGTATTTACCATTTCCTTACACCCAAAAAATTTATAAATCAGTAGCTATAGGTGATTCGGGATAAAGTGAGCACTCAAAATAAACACTGGTTAATTTCTATTTTCCACCAGTTTATATCATTCTGCTGCATGTAAACATAAACATTGCCACTTGCTTTTATTTACATAGACTTGTACAAGGTTTACATTTACATTACACTGCTCCGATCAATGTTATCTATAATATCTATTACATAAATGCTATACCGTACTCAATAGTAATCTTAGTTATAAATACCTGCAAGTTAACATTTTATAACACTGGTTTTTCTGCATCGACTCTAATTGGTTATGACATACACTATTGCAGTTACTTATCTCGTAAATGCATGCGTAGTATATTAATCTGTAATTCAAAACAGCCACTATAAACACACGAGATACTCAATTCAAGAATTCAAGTTCCGTTCAGCATACTACCAAAAACGACGACGCAGTTACAAAAAGAATAAATAATGTATTTTCTTAATGTGTTGTGACGCATCTTGTTACATACTCTGCGTTTTCATTGATGAATTGGTTGGGTGAGAACCGTGTGGAGTGGACACACACAGTCCTGGTTGAGACCAGCTATTTTCTATGTGAAACAGCAGTCGAGACAAGTTGTTAACCCGACAGGTGGTTCTGCAGGTACTTTCTATTTTAGTGGCCACTGTTGCACCAGTGGAAAGTCATTACGATGATAACTGCTCAGCAACTTATTCTTTTACTCGTGCCTGGATAGAAGCTTTGTCCCTTTTTCTTAATCTTTTAGTTTAAATATAATGGCATAACTACCAACAAAAACAGGAATATATTCCTTACGGTTATTTATTTGTAGCTTTAGCCAATCTATTTCATGACAATAGTTGCCCACGGCTAACAAACAAAACAACAAAACAAAGAAAAATATAACAGGTGACGTGACAAGAGATATTCCGCCAAACCAACTATGCTCTAGTAAGCCCTAAGCAATCTGCAGACGTTTAGAGTCCTGCATAATATAGTTATTGCTGAGTGTCTGCCCAAGAATTTCAGCACAAGAGAATGGCATAGCGCGGTACCACGATTTACAAACTTTACTACTCACGAATTGATACTTACTCCACTCAGAATTATGGCTACACTGTTACATATTGTGCAACACAACTAGTTACACATAGTGCTACTTACTAAAGTAAAAAAAAAATTGAAGTTACATGAATGAAGCTTTAGATAGAGCGATTTCGCCCCCGAGGATTCACCTCCCCGCGCCAGCGCTCCCTTACACCTCCAGTATGCTCTGCCATGACACCCCGACTGATTCACACTCAGCCACCCATCTTTCCGCAACCGAGTCCAAGCTGACATACGACAACTAACTTTTCCTGGGCGGACACCCAGACTTACTCAGCCGAGCGGCGGAGTCATACAACGGGACCCCAGTTGTTTGAACACTGGTTGACATTTATTATGGAAGAAAAGTATGTAACATAGTTACTGACAAATTTGCAAAGCGTTTTACTCCACACTAACAGCTAAATATTCATTATTTTATTAATTGGGGATATGCTGCGTCATCACCACCTTTTTGAAGTTTTGTTGCGCATGGCACTACCAGTACTACCACCATAATAGTCTAACGACCTGCTGCTTGCTCTAGCTGCATTCCAACACATCTCTGTACGTGCCTCCAGGCCCCTGAACTCTGACCTGCCTGCCAGATAAATCCATTCCTAGCGGAGGCTAGCTCAGAGCCTACTTGAAATTTTTAAAATCCAAATGAGGCAAAATATAAGAAAAAAGTTACTTGAAATAAATCAGATAAAATTGACCCGTAAAATTTACTACCTTATCTTGCCTTATAGATTAAAATTTAAATTTTTAATAAAGTTTTAATGTTAATTTCTCTTACAACATCCCCAATTAAAATGTTGGATCCCGCTGTATACATCCTTATATTTGATTAAGTTAGCATAGTTAAATTGTTACAAACCAAAAAAATCTAATTATAAGAGAAAAAAATTCTAAAATTATTATATGATAAGGAACCAAGTATGGGCTACATGCCCGTGCAAGTCACAGTGTGAAACAGAAAAAAAATTATATTTCTAATTCTACATGCTCAGGCTGGTGATCGTAAAACAGATCAGATTAATGACTTCACACCATTTAGCAATGATATTCATAAATAGTTATTTCTAATACTTTTGAATGCTTTAATCAGGAACCCATATTTATTACACAACAGACAAACACAGCGAGTGAAGCCGAAACGGCGAAAACCTAACTAGTGCCACCTGTCGGTGGAATGTTTAACTGTGTCTGTGGTGTGAGCGTTAGCAGCAATGTGTCAATGACAGTTTTGAATTCAGCTGGTGGTTGCGTCACTTTCTGGTTACGCTAATCAAGTCAAACTACACAGTCAGTAGGTATGTTAATAAGACCATAAATAAGGACCCCTAAAAATGGTGACTCGCGAAATTTGGCGTACTTAAAAGTTTTCCGCGAATTTCAGCAAAATTTCGCTAAAAGGGATGTTTCACGCAAATTCAGATGCCTTGGCGGATGTTTTGTCGCAAATTAATTGAGGCACAATCATCGAAGCACATACGTTTTCCTTTCAGATATTTTTGTATTTGTTTAATTATTATATCGACAAGATGGCTGCCGAGTGATGCAGCAGCAGCAAAAGTTCGAAGTCTACCGAACTGCAATACATTTCTCTATGACTTACCACACATTTGTTTACTTTTTTTTTTCTTTCAGCTTTTTCGGGAATGTTGCGTTTATAAATAAATTTGATTTTCGTAACGGAAATACACGAAAAACATTACCGGACAGATCCTTATGTATACAGCGATAAAGTTTCTCTGTGTCACAAGGAGTAGGAACACACATTTAAATGGCTAAAACGTGGTGAAACATAATTTTAAGCTATTCCACCAGTGAATAAATACCAAACAATTGGTCTAAGTAGGTATGCTAGACAAATTATCTTCAGTGAGCCATATACTTTTTGTAATAAAACATTTTAATTTGTACATGTACTTAAAAGAAAAAGATTGAATAAACTGGATGAAATTTTTAAAACTACAAAGTATAAAAACTCAGGATAAATAGTTTAAACAAAAAGGAGGATATTTATATAGTCTGGTAATGAAAATAATTCATTGTTTTAATTTGCACACTTGAATTAAGTACCAGGCAGACATTGTAAGCATTACAAGTTAGTTATGTTGAAGCAAAATTTAAAACACAATTTTTTAGCATTACATAAAAATTTTATTACCGCTTAAAATTTTTCCCACAGCTTTTACTAATTTTTACACCACTTTAAAGTTCTTAACACCTAATTTTTGAACCGCTTTTAATATATCTAAGCACAGAAAGTCGCAAATTTTATTCATTGTCTTAGGGGTCCTTAATCATAACTAAATAT
Organism: Medauroidea extradentata; assembly: GCA_003012365.1. Lineage (NCBI taxonomy): Eukaryota > Metazoa > Arthropoda > Insecta > Phasmatodea > Phasmatidae > Medauroidea > Medauroidea extradentata. Next base: position 11,499 of record PNEQ01000905.1, read on the forward strand.
TTTAAAGTATATGGTATACAGAGAGGTTGATTGCATTTCATGTTCTTTCACTAATGCTGTATTCAAATAAGAAAATACACGGAACTACATGCACTGATTCGCTACCAACCGTACAAACAATAATGTAACTATTGTTAATGTTGAATAATATGCAGTAACGGCTAGTGATTTTCTTCAAGATTAAATTGTTAGTGCTCACTTTATTCCGAATGACCTACAGCAAAGTTTTACCAACCTGATTACATCCATAACAGTTAAATAAAATAACACACACACATACATTGTAGTACTTTATCACAGACTAAAGATAACTAACCTAAAAACTACACAATAACTTGTACAGTATGTTAGTTTGTTGTTTGAAAACAGTGATTTTGATAACAACAGCTTAAAAAAAATTTTAAACTACTACACGTACACAGCAAATACATCAGTAGAACCCTGCTATAATGTTTCTCAAGGGACCCAAAAACTGTTTACATTATAAATAGGAAAACATTTTAAGAGGGTAATTTCCTATTACAAAACAGTTTTAGGGACCAAATGAAGGCAGCATTATAACCAGGAAAACGCTATAAGTGGAAACACTATAAGAGGGTTCTATTGTATATTTGAAAATGTTTCTCATCGGTGTAATACAACTCATGCAAAACTATTAGCAGCCATAGGTCTTAAAATACAAACTGTAAAATGAGGTGAGATTGTGACAACATAATTGTGTATATAAAATGGATGGTGTTATGCATCAATACACTATGCGCCAATTTTAAGTTATCAGTAAAACATGCTGTAAGTTTTTCCGATTTTAAATTGTCTTACAAAAAGCATAATAGTTCTGTAAATCCAGTATTCATAATCACAGGATGTAGGGATAAAATACTATTCATAAGACAGTTTCAATACAGAAAAATATTTTATACCGAACTAGAAATCGGCGCTTGGTCTAGTGATGCATAACACCGGCCCAAATAGTAAGACAGCCCTATTCTTGCATTCTTTTTGGTGTAAATTAACAAATTTGATTTATTCTTCAAGACTATGCACTTACGCTTTTATTTTAAAATATCTGTAGATATAAACTTATAAAATTAGGTTGTCATAATCTCGCCTCTTACAGTAAGGCAAGCAAGCTGGCCTTAATTCACCCAGTTCACCAGTCAACAAATAAAATCTGTACTTCAAGGATAACATGGATTCAAAACATTTTTTCACTGGAACTATAAAAAAAAAATCACACCTCATTCTTCTTACAGACCCTTTTGATATGAATTTATGCACACAAGTAATTTTTTTTCTTTATTTAAAAAAAATACAACTATTAATTTAAACAGCAGCCGGGAGTGAGTATTCTGTAATGTTTTGTTCTCATTATTCAAAATTTATATAAAGACAGTTGCCACACAACATTCTTAGTTAGGATAACTTAATTTTTATTCTGTACAACATGGTGCAATGACTCTCTTTACGGTATACAAAGGTATGGTCCTAGGGTATTGTTACTAGAGAAAATGGACAATGATTGAAAATGGCACACATTTTTAGGTAACATTCAACAACCACCTGAGTAGGAGAACAAATAAGATTAAAATGTGGCCAGCTAGAAGTCAAAATTCATTACTGCAGTGGTTTCCAAATTGGGGGTCGCGGGCTGTTTCGAGAGGGGCCGCAACATGCTTCCAAAATAAGTTAAAAATAGAAAAATACTTGATAAACCTGAAAAGTGTAAAAATGAAGGTCTAAACAAGTGACTGAACTTAAAATGTAAATTAATACTAATTACTGAGACAACAAATATGTGCGTAAATATTATTTGTTGAAATGGAGGTCACAATTAAAAATCTTGTTGAAATGGAAGAGGTCACAGTTAAAAATCTGACACAAAAAGGAATTGCGGTTTAGAATTGTATCCAAAATAGGGTAACAAGACCAAAAATTTTTGGAACCACTGCATTGCTGTACATTATATTTTCTCAAATATGTAATACTAGTCATATCTGGACTGTGTGGACTCCCCAATCCTGGGAAAAATTTCGGGAACACAATTTTTTCCGTCGGATAGGAAAAGTGTTTTCGCCCGACTTTCTCAGAAAATTTTTTTCTCCTGAATGAATTATATTTATACACTAAACAGTGCATTTAAAAAATGGAGATGTGGACTGTTAATTGAACTTTCACGAAAATGGACCAGTTCACCAACTTATGCCCAGGATGGATGTTTAAAACATTAGATGGGGCCATCAACAGTGCATGTAACACACAAGAATATGCAACTCTTACTATTTTTTTAATTGGCATATTTGTAGTGATGTAGCAGAATTTTGTTCCCTCTTGATGTGTGGCAAATTTATTTCAGATACAGACATTTCTCATTATGTTAGCGACATTGATTAAACACCTGTATGGTTGTTGTTATTGAACGAATTATCTTACTTGCGGTTTTTTTATGCTCAAGTTATTTCCTTTTATTTTATTACAGTATTTGCTGGCATTTTTTTTGTGTGAACTAGTAGATAAAAATATATAGTTAAACATTACTGCTATTATAGGACATTTTCAAAAGCTTAAGAGTGTAGGAGGGTAGACAAGCCAAAATTTTAGATTAATGTGTTTGAAATGTAATCTGTGTGATGTTTATCCATGATTGACTGTTCACCGGATAGACTCTCATCAACTTCTCACTTACCCTGCTATGGCAGTGGCAGTTAGCAGACAAGTGTCACCATTTGGTGCAAAAAAACGAAGTGAAACTGAATATATTGTTTGAAATACTGGAAAAACTAGCACAAAACAAATACAATATGTAATTATAAATTAAATAACATGTGAAAATGCTGTGGGCGTCACATTTAGTAAAATTATTCAACAAACATAAAATGTGGATTTTTTTAAAATTTAAAAACCATCTTTCATATAGTTTTCCTGATAACATCCAAATTTCCTCTCCCCCCCCCCCCCTTTCCAATTAAAATAATGCCCAAAAATGTCCTGAATGTAAAAATACAATTCTGCATGTGCTGCCAAGGTTATTGAGATTTTGGTAAAGAAGAATACAATATAAAGACACTCACAAGTAACGACTGTATCTGTAACACTTTCAGTATCGAAAAACTGTCACAGCTGATTGTCTTTACCAGAGAAGTTACAGAACAGACTTACAACACTATTTGCTCATCAAACTTAAAAACAGTGACAGATTTGAGGTTAGCATTGTTAAAGAAATGTTTGTTTACTTACAGTAAGTTTTCTTCTTAAAAGGTGAATTATTTTAAAAGGCAGTGTATGAGGTAACAATACTTCCTTTCAACAATATTTAAATACAGACAATGTGATATTTAATGCATTAATACACATGTCTCACAAAACTATGGTGTGCCCCCCCCCCCCTCCATCAAACCTATTGCAGAGAAAAAATACAATTGATTACTCGAGGCCACTGGTACAAGTTCTACGGAGATGTTGACCAAATTGTGAGCAACACTCGGAAACCTATGCTAATCCATGGAAATGCTTGTTATTGTTCAGAAATATAATAATGCACAATATTTGTTTAAATATTATGCTATATACAAACAGTACATTTTATGATGATTTAGTTTATAAATTTGTAGTAAATAATTTTTTTCCTTAGTATTTTCACTTATTCAGCCCAAAAAACTACTCTATGTATTATATCAACATTACTTTGTAATAAACTTACAGTGTAATCTATAAAAGTGTATATGAGCTGGAGGGGCGGAACATTAACTTGGTATTTCAAAGTATTTTATATAAACAGGTTATTTATTAACTAGTTACGACTGTACATATTTTTCACTTCAAAAGTAAAATACAAAGTTTTAAGTAATTGACAGCTCTATGCAACACTGTCTTCAACCCAGTGGTCACAGGATTAAATATAATTATAATAAAACAAGTTTTTTTACATTACACAAACATAAATTCTGTTTACGTTACAGAGTAATAACCATAACAAATACAATGAATGCTTGGTTCTTAAAGTAAAGTGTCGTATACATTTTTAGTAATGCAACATTTTGGGGCATATGTTTATACAAGAAATGGAGAGCAAACAAACTGACGTCAAAATGATCCTTACATAGCAAAACATACAAAAAGTAAAGTAATATTTCTTAACTTGTACAGTTCTGGGATGTTTTTAACAATAGACATGCAGTTTATGAGATATTGTGCCTCACAATATTAGGAACTTAATTACTGTTTACAATAAAACAACAATTTTCAGGAACATAAACAAGATATTATATGTAACTACATGTGAATATGATCCTATATACTGAATATCCACTACTAGTAATTTATTCCAACTACTGTCAGTATCACTAGATACACAGAAAATTATATTCTGCTGGAAGACACAGCTCAATCACTCAAAACTTCTAAAAAGCAATTTTTAAAATAATATTCTGATGCAATTTACTGCTACAACCCAATACATGACAGTAGTGGTGAAAATGTCTGGAAACCATTACTGTATTACTGGCTACAGTTAACAGAGCAGTTTTTAAATTAATCATTAAAATAATTATAGCCAGCATTTGCATGTACGTATTTTTAGTGAAAAACACTTATTAGAGTGCTTCTAGCATAGCTGATGACAGCAAATTAGAAATATGTGTTACCTTTTCACACACAAGCATAACAGTGGAACATTTCGTCTGTGACAATTTCAGTACTATTTGACTGATGCTATTCATTAAGCCAAGGACACTGTGTATTTTTTAATACAGTATTTATTCGCATAACTTACGCCCTTGTGTACCTTACACACACTATATTTTCACGTCTTAATTCATAACAAAAATATTTTTTGGGAGCATAAAACTGGTTTGTTGTCTCTGGAGTAAAATTAATGTCTCATCTTACACACACACACTGTTCTGAACCCAAAATATCATTTTAAAAAAGTATGTCAGCTACACGAGTAAATACTGTAATGTAAAGGGATAAATGGACTGAAAGAGGAAACTAAGCAGTGATTTCTGAAGAGAAGTGCTCAGTTAAAAGCAAACAGTTTTAAAGAACGCTGTGCTGAATGTTGACAACAATGCTGGATATCAAATCAAGTAAATTTGCCAGAAATTATGAGCTTTTTTCACTATAATTATTATTAAAAGATTCAGTAATGACAGTGTTACAATAACAGCCAAAAGTTAAGTCAATTAAACACGAGAGACTTGTGTGCTGCAGTATACCACTTCTGCACCGCTTGAATGAAGAATCCTCTTGCAAGGTATAAAATGTTGTCTGGCTAACACTCAGTACTGCTCAAACTTAATAAAATGTTTTAGTGCTAAACCGAATAGTTTATAAGACTAGCTGAAATTTACATATAGAAACTGAGTCAATTTTTCAGAAAATAGTATGCTCAACAATATGGTGATAAATTATATACATTAACCTTGTATTTAAAATATTGCAGTTCTAACTGATTATTAGTTACCACAGAGTAAAAAGCTTATCCACTAAATGTCTACACTTTCGACTAGTTCATACACCTGTAAAAAACATTCCATTAAGCACAATTTATCAGACAATAAATAAATTTCTACCAAATGTTCTTCAATAAATTAATCCAGATGGCATAACACATAACAAAATAACAATATTACTCTGCACCTTGAAAACTGATCTGTTTTAAACTAGCCTACAAATTATTATATTACCATCACTAAATATTAATCAATACTATAAAACATGTAGACAAAGACACACAAGTATTTACAGAATCATACTTAGAGGTATAAGAACATAAACACAGATGAACACTTATTTTAGTGTGTCACTCATCTGTGTATGTTCTACTACCTGCAAGTACGATTCTGTAATTACTTGTACATCTCTGTATACATGTTTTACAGTAATTAGTAGCCTAGCTGCCATTTCCCACCTTCTCTAAACATTAATCTTTAAAACATATACAATGTACATGACAGAGATACACTGTTAACAAAGCAGCTTTATTCCCCCCGCAGAGTTCTGAACAACGTTTGTGGGCGGCAAATTAAGAAGGTTTTCAGTCTGTTTGATGCCTTGGTTCTTGCTAGTGGCTTGTAGCAACAGTGTTACACGTGGGGCACACCTTGCCTCTCTGCGAGGCCTTAAACATGACACATACAAACACTGCATCTGTGATTTCTTCAGTGCACTTCTTACACTCAATCTATACATGCTATAATTTTTATAGTTAAGGTTTTCTTTCCTCCAATCTGAAAACTGAATCAGAACTTGAAACTGAATAGTTCTCAGTTCAATGCAGTACAGCTGTCTGCGTTGGTAAAAATAACTTAACGGAAAAAGTGGCTACAGCGGTTGAGTGGTCAGACCACTTGCCTCCCATTAAGGTGATCTGTGAATGATTCCTAGCGCAGTCCGTCCCTGGATTTTCACATTTGGTAATTGTGCTGGACGATGTCACTGGTCGACGAGTTTTCTTGGGGATCTCCCTTGCCCATTCATTCCAGTGCTATTCCATACATCATGTCAACCTCATCAGCGCTATAGACATTGACGTTAAGTGCTGACCAAAATCTCTTCACTTAACAGAAAATATTGTATTTGATTTGAAAAATTAACACACTAAAAACAAGTCCACCACCTTTAAGGATGCTTTGTTTCAGTAGGAGTAATAGTGGAGCCTCAGGATTCAAAACCCTACTCTAAATATTTGCTACTAATTGTTGATCCGTATGTTCACACAGCATTTAGTAAAGAAAGTCTTGAAAGAAAACATAAAATCTGTACGTGGATTATTGTGAGGTTCCAAGTACAACATGGCTGAAATGGCAAATTTATTAAAATAACTGCTGTGGTGACGAAAATAAATGTATTTTCTTTGGTTATGAATTCACAGCCCGTCTCTAGTTTGTCAAGTATATTCCAAGTTTAGTTTACTTGTGAAGAAGCATAGTTTATTAATGTTAAGTGTTTTAATATGTTACTTTCAATAGAAACATCTTTATTGTAATAAAGGAATTATACCAAGATAATATTACCCATATTGTGCATTTTTCATTTCACTGATGACAGGGAGTAAGGAAACCTACGAGTAGCTGTTAAAAGATTTACGTGTTTATGGTAACCATCCAAAATAGGCAATTTTAATGCTATTTTGGATAAGCAAATATTTAAGCTCAATTAGCAATTAATTGGAATAAATAAATACAAATATCTAAATTTTTATCAATGAATGATAGTTTTTGTGAAAGAAATGTTTTTTCGTTTGTATGTTGGTACATAATTTATTCTAAATCTGTGTATTCAAATTATGTAATTAAATTAATACCATAACAAATATGATACACTTTTTCCTATACTGTAAGTACTGTATTGTAAATATAAAATAACAGTATACATGTGTGAAGTGTTCAGCCACTTCCCCATCTTGGTTAAATATTTATAAGGTGTTTTTATTTTTGTATTTAAATTTATGTTATGTAAATCTTTCTTAACAGGCTATATGCCATTTTCAGGGTGAGTCTGTCAGGTGTCCGGTATGATACAACAGAATTCAATAACCTAGTAATTGGGGACATGTTAATTTAAATTCATCTTTT
>PNEQ01000906.1:0-17582 GCA_003012365.1 Medauroidea extradentata
CAATGTTTCCAACGTGTAACTGTTGTGCTGCCTCATTCTGTTTTTCATTACTACTTGTTGTAACAAATTGTTCCTCAGTGCTTCAGTAGCAAGACTAACAATATCTTTGAAAGCAAATTGAGGAAATAGTGTTATGCTCTGCATTTAAGCTTATTGTTTTGTGGTTATTCACATAGGAAATTCCCAATGGTGTAACTAACTGGAAAATAAACAGTTAATCTGTCTTTCATTCATGAACAGGAAATTAGGTGTATTGAAGTGTGAGTGTAGTAGCCTTACAAACATAAGGAAGCAAGATAATTAAATTATCAAAGTATTATGTACATAATGGATGTGTAAAACCATGGGCGTACCCAGGAGGGTGGTTTTGGCGATTCAAACCCCCTCTGAAATGTCAGTTTCCTCATCTAGGTATTATATTTTACATTACAAAAGGTAGTATATACTACAAAAAATTCCACAAAGTTAATATTACATTTTGAAACGTCAAACACAGTAGACATTGAAACATTTATGCAAGACGATAATCCAGAACCCCTCTGAAAACTATTCCTAGGTACGCCTGTGTGTTAAACTCATTTCCATTCAATTTAAAGTGAACTTCACAGTGCTGTTACATTTTTATTTCTTTTTTTTTCCCTCAATACATTCTCACAGAAATTTACTCTTCCACTTCTTAAAAAAATTTTATTATCTCTGTAAATTATTATAATTTTGTGCGGGTAAGTATTGAGTAGTTTGTAATCATGTTATTATTTATTGTTTTAGAATTTTTGGGAGAAGCAGTTGGACAAAGATCTGTTGACACTCTTAGTGAATTATTTATCTGGTGGTAACAATGGCACAGTGAGTTTTGATGATTTCGCAAAACTTTATGTGCATTTGACCCGTGGTTCCAGCAGTGAGAAAGCAGATGTGATATTCAACATTCTGAAAAATAATAAAGGTGGGAGTGATGTTTCCAGCAAAGATATAATAGAGGTAAGTTATGCATGTTAAAACAGTTTTAAAAATGTATACTGTAATGATAATTTCTTGTCACTTAATTTACAATAATAATGACAGAGATTTAGATGTATTTTTCAACATAGTAAAAAGAATTTTATGAAATTTTTTTTTTCTATTAGAAAAGCCAAACAAATGCGAGGGTATTGGTGTGCTCATGTCGCAGCTAAAATACGAATATCTGGTTCAGAATAGATGGCACACACAACCCCTAAATGTAACATTATTAATTTTAACTAGCAAAAAATAGATGTAATGGACTGAATTGTATGTAGGTTATAAAGTTCAGCCTCGTAGACTAGTTTATTGATGCTCATCAGAGTTATAAAATGGCAGTTGCATTGTAGCCAAAATTAAATAAAAGTACCGGTAATCAACTTGCAGAAACAAGATAATTCATATTGATTTTAAATTCTGTAAGCTACTTCAAGACACCTTTAGAATTACAAATCGATACAATTTGGAATTTTTTTAAAAATGGATGAAAATTAGTAATTTTTCGGATAACTTTGTTGTGGCTGTTAATAAAATTTTCATAACTAACTTTTGTCAAACATGTGTTATAAAATGCATTGATTTACTGACTTTCAGTTCCTGTAATTTTGATTTCATTAGTTAATTACTTTTTTTGGATTTTGGCTGCACCGCAATGGCAAATTTGTGACTTTTATAAGTGATTATGCAAAACTATAGGACCTATTTTTTTTTTTTTTGTCTGTGGAAGTGACATATTATCAGATGCGTAAAAGTTGAACAATACGTGGCACACACATAAAAATGAGTTTTAAGAGTCCAACACCCACTATCTCCTGTATCATTACCAGTCATAAAGATTCTAATGCATTCTTTCACATTGGAGTTTATCTGTTGGAATTTGCATTTGTCTCCTGTTTTAGCTAAAACCGCTTTTTTCCTTTATGGCTGATGGGAAAGGTGGTCTTGTCCTCTGTAAATATTCTTCTTGAATTGTGTACGGTAACTTATCTGTGAATTTTTTCTTCCAAATATTACACACCACATTGTCACCTCTCAGTTAGGTTGGAGAGGAAGTTGGCTGATTATTAAAACTTATGGAAGGTGTAAGATGAAGCGAAGATGGTGCTGGATTGCGAAATGGGCACCACCTAGCAGTTTGCCCGGCTAGGACGGTGTGTTGTCGATTCAGGGCGTGGTTTGTTCGGCTGGCTGTCCTCTCCTTCCTGCAGTGGTGGATGATGATGTAGTTGATGGCTACAACGTGGAAGCACTCAGAGAAAGCTAGCTAACTCACCACCTGGGTTCTTTCGGGTCACCCACACAACCCCTTGCCCTAGGACTAGAATGGTTGTCAGCTCTAACAAATTATTAAATAATTCACAACAGACTTACTTGGTTAGCGGTGTTTTATTTGCAAACACACAGGTAGCACGTTACAGTGGTCGCCACGTGGTCACGCACACAATGAAAAATACACTTGCTCTCTGTCGGTTAAACGGCTTTTAAGTCGGCGCGCAGGCCGGTTCAATTAAATTAGCACACACTAAAGATGAGTCTCTGCAGTAGAGTCCTGTTACACTATGTCGGAGGCGGCCGACGGCCGTAAATGTAGATTCCTCGGCCCGGACGCGCAGGCGGAGAAATTAAGTTCAAGAGCATAGGCGTTAAGCGCACGAGCTAAAACACGAGGTAAACGAAGAGGGCAACAAAAAGATGATTAGAAAATATAAATACCTATTGCAGTTACTATCAGTGAAAACAAAGTTGAGAGCCCTCTCCGGGACGCACGTCCTACCTCTAGGCCGACTTACGATGAACTGGGCTGCCAAGATGGCGTCGTGCGTGCTCCTAGCCGGCAAGTACGTTAAAGTACCGTTACAATAGTGAGAATGAAATTTAGGTGAATACAATTACAATTCAAGTGGCGGTGAGACGTATAAAAAATAATAAGAATTACTGGTGATGACAAATTACTTAATTAACATTCCTTTAAAATTAACATACAACAAAACACTGACCCGGAAATGTGTGACCACGTGGCTGAATAAAACTAAACAAGACTTAATATTAAAATGGCTCGTGCTGAAGGCAGGTTTATTGCTGGCCGTAGCTCAGTCCTCAGTTTGTTTATCTTAGTTTCTGATTACGTAAATAAGTACTTTATGATAAGCGGTGAAGTTGGTGGTGGTGGGGTGTTGTGACGTCACGTGGAGGCGGCGATTCAAACACACACACGTGTCGCTGGCACTAACCGGCACTGTTGGAGTTGGGGTAAGGGGGGGGTCCGGAGCACACCGAGGAAACCCTGTCACAGGGTCAGGACGGGCTTAACTTCCCAGGCCTAGGGCTTGGGACGACGTCAAAATGAAACAAATCTATGATAAATTTTTAGGAGACCACAGGCAGTCTGGAAGTTATTTACTGACTGAATAGACCAGAATTCATTAGAAAATAATCTTTTGCATTTTGATGCCAAACTTGAATTAACTTGCCCACTGTAGCAAATGTTGGCCATTTTTGAGTTTACACTGTACTGTAATAAACTTTGTCAACTTATAAAATAATTTTAAAGAACTACATTTCAAAATAATTATTTTATTTCATATAATTGTGTTATAATACAGGATGTCCACACCGAAATGCCCTAATTTCAACGAGTTCGCATTGCCACAAAAATACAGATATGGAAATGGTGCTAGCTTATATAGCACGGTAGAGGTTCCAAGTTTCATGAAAAAAATCACACCACTACCACATGAGCTCCTTTAGTGACACGGAAGATATTAAGCCGGTACTCAAGTTCCGTCCACGTCCGCGCCAACATGTCTGGCATGATGGCAGCAATGGACTCCACAATTCGAGCACTGAGATCCCGAAGGTATCGTACTGCAGTGGCCTACACCCTGTCCTTCACATAGCCCCACAGAAAAAAATTCAAGGGCGTAATGTCCGGGGAACGTGGAGGCCTCTGAACGGGGCCATCTCGTCCAAGCCAATGACCAGGGAATGTGGCGTCAAGAGCACGACGCACATCGAGCGACCAGTGGGGCGGAGCACCATCTTCTTGAAACCACAGATGTGGTTGGAGGTGTTCAACCTGGGGAAACGCATACTGCTCCAACATGTCCAGATACGTCGTCCCGGTGACTGTCTTCTCTGCGAAAAAGAATGGTCCGATGACCAGATCGCACATGAGGCCACACCAAACGTTAACCTTTGCGCTGTCTCGCAAATTTTCAATTGTGGAATGTGGGTGCTCCGACCCCCAAATGCGAACGTTGTGCCTATTGACGGTTCCCAAGATGTGGAATGTCGCCTCGTCGGAAAACATGATGCGTGACAGAAAAGCAGGGTCCTGGTCGCATCTGTCTAGCATATCACATGCAAAGGCGTATCGTTGGGGGTAGTCGTCTGGTTTCAGGGCCTGCACAATCTGAACCTTGTATGCATACAGGTGCAGCTGCTTTCTGAGTACCTTATGGACGGTCGTCCGCGGCATTTGAAGTTCTCGCGAAGCTTGGCGAATTGATTTTCGTGGACTTTGTTGGAATGCTTCACGGACATTTTCGACCTGTTCATCAGAGACCCGCCGACCTCCTCCATGTCTTTTCTCTACGCTTCCAGTGTTCAGAAATGGTGCATGCCACGACTTTATCCTCTTGGCATCGGGCGCAGCTTTGTTGTAAACACGTCGAAATTCCCGTTGCACTTAAATTATGGACTTGAACTCGGCGTACCACAAAACAGTTTGAGCCTTTTCCTGTACAGACACCATTTTGTTGTCGGGAAGTCACCAACACCACAATGCTTCACTTTACGGCTCTGCAATATTCAGGCACAAATTTGGTACCTTCAAGGACCTAATGAGCATGTCAGACCTGCAACAAACATAATATTTCTATTTTTACATGACCACTCAAATTAGGGCATTTCGGTATGGACACCCTGTATATTGAATGAAATTCGGACTAGTTTTTAAGTTTATGAATATGAATGTACATAGCAGTTCCAGTGTGGGCTTCAAAACATTAAAAAAGAGAAAGTAATGTTTTGAATTATTCTTATTTCAATTAAAATTTGGTTTGCAGCCATTGTGAATATAGTAAATGAATATACTTTGACCGACGCAGTTGGTCAGACGTATGCTAAATGATGCGAGCAAGCAGCAGATATTTTAGGTTCCTTTATATGGCTCACAACTATGCTACACTGTCTCATTGTGCATGACTTTCAAGTGAGGAAAGCCAGTCCGTCACTCATTGTGCCACTTCCTTACATGGTGATGACTTATGTCTTAGGCTACATTGTAATGTAAATAGTCTCCAGAGCAGTGGCAGGTGAGCTGCTCCGACTGGTAATAGGTGTGTTTTGTGGTTTGTCACATGTTTACAGCTTCTCTTTTGACTTTCACTTTTTTGTGTTACGTTTTGTGTGTAAAACAGATTCAACAGTAGCAAAGAATTAAATCTCTAATGAATGGTTTAGCGTTCCAATACAAATTGAAGGAATTATGCATGAAAGTTAGAGTAAATGTAGTATAAGAATGGTGGGAAATAGGCTGCTAGGTTAACAAAGTAATATAACAGACAGAAGAAAAGTACTTACATTTGATACTTGTAAATAGGTACACACACACACAAAGGGACGACATACATTTTTGCGCGGAAGCGCGGTCGCGACGTTTTGACAGTATTAAACTGGCTTCCTCGGGCGGCGAGACATGTTACTATTGTTTGAATATTATTTTCAAACCTCGTGTTGTGGATGTATAGTCAATGATGTAATGTCATGTGGTATTAAAATAAAAAATGGCAATGAAGCCCAAATATTTTGCAGCAAGATAATTCCGTATTATTAGATTTATTAAAACTTTCCTGCAACCAGCAACACAAAAATTGACATAGATTCTACATTAAGAGTGCAGCGAATTGGCTGGTGAAAATGTGAAATATTTTCCACCAGGTGGTAACTGAGCCCAATATGCAAGTTGATATGTATTGTTACAAAATCTTTTATTTTTATTTTATCTGTATTTGTGTGATTGTTATTTCAACACATATTAGTTTTTGTTGTAGAATGCACCTAACTACCAACATACACAGGCAAACAACATACCGGTAACCTAGAAAATTGCCGTGCAGTTTAGTATAGTAGTTATAAGGTAGTGAAGGTTTGAATTATGTTTATAGTAATTTCAGCCAAATTGGGTAGTGATGCATGACACATTTTTCGACCTTTCTTCCTGTTAGAAGGAAATTCGAGACGACCTTAATTAATTTGCCGAAGTCTGTGGTTATATTGTTTTGACTGACAAAAAATGTAATCTGAAATCAACACTGTCTTATTCTTCAAAATAATTATTTGTTTTGCAAATTCAGTATTTCTTATAGCAAATAAATATCATCATCAGTATCAGTATCATCTTCAAAAATCGAATCGTACATTACCCATGTCATGTTGTAATTCTCATATTTAAGTGAGATTAACTCTGCTAACTGGCCAAACCAGGGTTGTTTAAAGTTTAATCTCGATTAGATTAGATTAGTTAGAAAATTGAGTTTAATGTACATGGTGAAACATTATACTTATTTAATCAAGATTATATACCCACTTATAAAGATTAAATAGCTTAAACTTAATTGGTGAAACTGGCATACAGTTTAAGATGGCTTACATTATGAACCATTTGTTTAAACTTTTCATTTAAAGCCTCTGGTAACCCTATATTGTTGCATATTTTTATTTTACTTTAGATAAGTGTTACTAGCATAACATAACTTGTGTTGACTTTCTTAGCATATACAGTCAACTTTGTTGTTTGTGCTGATTGATGGGGGCAAAGTCGCAGATGATTCAGAATTGCATATAATCTGCAGCACTAATTAACATAATTACAATAGTTACACATACTCCTTATAAAACTTTCATCCTCTAAAAAATCAAGGTTATATTATCAATAAATATAGATTGCATTGTGAAATTCACACTGCATTGCCATTAAATTAGGGTTGTAATGTCGCAAAGAAGAAGTTTTACTCACCAACTTGTAAAATTAAGCAGTTCGTTTGGTAATTAAAAAAAAATTATTTTTGAAGATACCACTGTTAATGTGCACATAGTTAATCAAGACAAAAATGTACTCTATATGATAATGAGAATGTAAATTTTTTATGCTGGAAAAAGCAATAGTAATATTTGTCTGCAAGGATAATTTTGTCACGTTTCCGAGGAAATTGATGTATGCAGGTTAAGCTAACGTGGTTATTACAGTATGCCAGTAAACAAAGCTTAATATACGATACTTGTGTCCATTACATATATTTATAGTAAAAATGTCAACCTCACTTATGTAACGACATATTAGTTGCCTAATATTTTAAATATATATCTTGCCCATTTTAACACTGTGCAATTATTAGTTTAAAAGAAAATATTCAATTACATATGTTACATGTTAAATTAAGAAAGAGAGATGTTTTGTGAAGGGATTAGTGATTTGTAATTGCTAGAGCCATCCTACTGTATTAGCTCATACTAAGCTGGTGTGTGCTAAGTATGTATTTTGGCCACAAGTGTTGTTGCAAGGTACATTTATCACTCATTTAACTAGTGCATTCAAACAAATAATTCATCTTCTTATTATCCACTGAAGCATGACCAACTACATTATGAGGTCTTTACTCTTGGATTATGTGTTTAAAATTAAAATGAGTTGATATGCAATTGGTGAAGAAAGCGACAGAAGATTTGCCAGACTGTGATAGTCATGATAGACCAGTGAGCAATACTGAATTTTTGACACTTTTTCATACAATTGTAATGAAACCCTAATTTGGTAAAATTTGAAATAACTGAATTATGCATTGCAATTCACTGTCATAAAAACAAAATATTTAATTTAATTTCTTCTGTTCACCATTTGCAAATATCTTTAAATATTCTAAATAGATACTTTAAGAATGGCTGCATATTTGAGTTTAACTTTTTTCAGTCAATGACTTGCATCACAGCACAAATTGCACACTCATAATACCAGTTGACTAAGCTGATTAATTTTCTTGAACCAGTATAAATTTTCTTGGAATGCATTATGGTATTATAGGTTTTATTTTTTTAAACATTTTATTTCTTTAATTTTTCCCTATTCTATACACTTTAGCCACCATTTTCTAAAATATGTGGGTATTTTGTCATTTTTTTTATCTGCTAGCATTGCGAGTTAAAATGCTTCTGTTACTGAGTAGTGAGCAAGTGGAAATTCTAGTTGTGGTTCATAATATTATGAGTCAGTGTGGTCTGATATAGTTAGTAAATTTCTCTAATTTTTTTTATTAGTAATTAAATACACAATGTGAATAAATTCACTTTTAAGTTAAAATTTGTCTTTATGATATTTGGAGTCTGGCACGTATGCAGGTCAAATTTTCCTGTTTGTTTGGTTGCTAAATAAAATAACAGTAGCATCAGATTTTGTAGCAAAGTGTTGTGAGCTGTCACATCTGTAGCAGGCAGCAAAACACGTTTAGTTGTAAAATAATAAGTACCACTTGAAAAGCAGCCAATCCTCTTACCCAGAAGAAAAATTACTAGGTAAGTATTCTTGAAGATTCGGAGAATAATTTTGTAGCTGCTACATTGGTACCATGATACATTTTTGTAGTTGCAATAGAACAACTTTTTTTAAATTTCCGGATATCTAATTTTTCCTTATTTTACATCTGTTTCCTCTGGTCCCTTGCAAATCTCACACTGCATAAATTTTCCTCTTTCTACACTTTCCTGCGTTTTACACCAGTTTTTAGCAGATCCTTTGAGACAACAGCTGCAAAAAATGGAATTTCTTACATGAGACGGACTATAACTACTTTTATGTACGTATGTGTGCAGTTACAAAAGAACTGAAGAATACTTTACTCGTGTCTTTATAACATTACTATATAGTTAAAAAAAATTTCTTTGTAAAACATAATATGTATACTTAGAGATGATGGTTTATCGCGGGAAAACTTGACTATTTGCTAGGCTTCAACGTACGTTCAGCTTATCAAAAGATTACTGGCTTTTCCTTGTACGCGAAGCCCTATTTGACTAAGCCAATAAGAATACCGCTATTTTAATATTTGATGCACGTTATTGGTCTATAGACAGCTACGTTGTGTCAGTGTTTTCAAGGCTATGTTGGCACAAAACATTTTCGCGATATACCATCATCTCTATGTATACTGTATGTTGAAAATTTATGACATATGCATTTTGCTATTTGACTGCAGAATGGCTTCAGTTTCCCAAACTCTTACTCTCTAATTCTGTTTACTATCAAGTTGGAATAATCTGCTAAAGTGATGTTCTTATGTACTCATAAATAACAATAGTTTCATTGTTTCAGTATGTTCACAGTGTTGTTTCAACATTCTTCAAAATTGAAGAAACGATCCAGGCAAAAGAATTTGTTAGCTGGACGGAGGTTAAGTGTACCCTTACTGATGAAGAGGTACATAGACTTGCCTGTGTGTGGTGCCAGAAGCTGGCAGACAAGTCGAGCCCTATCAGTCGTGACGACTTGGAGGCATGGATCTCCAGGAGCAGCGAGTTCATCACTGTCCAGACACATGTCGTCTTGCATCTCTATCGGTTTAGTGAGGAGAGGACTCATCCGTTGATTCCAGAGTGCAAGGATCTTGGCAAGACGAAGAGGTTCCCATCTCTGCTCGACCTGTCGCATGTGCTGTTTCTCAACATGTCTCTTCCAGCGAAGCAGCAGACAGAGTGGAGGTTCCTCTTCTCCACTGTATTGCATGGAGAGAGCTTCTCTAAGATGATTGGACACATCATGGGGCAAGGTCCAACTCTCATCATCGTCAAAGATACTGGGGGCCATATTTTTGGAGGCTTTGCCTCAGACAGCTGGAAGTTAGGGCCAAACTTCCTTGGTAAAAAATTGTATTTTAACTACCTTAAGTGTATGTTGTAATATTCTTATAGACATAAGGAAATCTTGTAGTTTTATAAATTTCAGTATAAGCCAGTTACATTATGGCACCTTGCACTGTGGAGTAAGTTATACTGCAAGGCGGCACCTTGCACTGAGGAGTAAGTTATACTGCAAGGCATTTTATATCCCCCCTCCCTCCGAATAAACAATGTACGTACTGGTTGCCCGTGGTATTCTGCTGTTTGGGTTTATGTCTCCCTACACCAGCATAAAAAAGATATAGTCCTACACTGTTAAAATCTTCCATTTAGCCATTTGTGTTGTGGTTGTGAATTATTGTGCCTTTTAAAGTACTTCAAATACTAACACATGATTATCGCAGAATAAAATATAATAGAGTCAGACGTGACATAAGAAGGCTTTTTTGTTATCGTGCAAGCTTTTGGGACGTACAGAAATGTAAACAGTAATGTGGAGTTTCATATCACTTGCCATCTCAAGGACAGGTCGTTGTACACGTTAGGAAGCAACACACCGAAACACACACACTACGTCTACGCGCCACTTATCTCTCTGATACCTCCTCATCGCCCAGTAACTCACCTTGCATGCTTTAAGCTGTGAATACTTGAAGGGCAGTGAATTACACTACACTTGATGCAACATAATTAAGAGTTGCAGAATCGTGTGCTATGTGAACTACATGTAGTATAGTACTTTAAGTCCTGCACATACAAGATGCAATTTGTGTTTGCTTTAAAATGTATAATAAGTACTATGTTAAATTATGAATTTGGGTGGAAAATTCATTGTTCTGTTAACTTGACAGTTTTATGTGCTGTATTTGCTTAGTACCTGTTTTTAAAAATACAAATTCGCTTATTCATGTTTTCTCTGCTCCAAATTAACGTGATTATTCTCCGTTCACTCTAAGTTGAGTTCTAAAGTAAACAAATAACATAATATCATTGCACTTCGCTAGCTTCTAATTGGCTCAATTTGTGCATCGTGCCGACGTACTATTTCCAACCTACAAACGTGTGTACAGTCAGAATCAAAGTTAACAACAACGCGTATACTGTATATTAAAACAATATTGCGTGAAAATTTTGTACGTGTTATCGACATAGGGAAGCAAAAATTACGTAAAAACTTGAATTGACATTATGTGCAATTACAGTATATTTCAAAATTTAATTGTAATTGTCAAGTCATGACTAATGATTATATTCTAATATTCTGGTACTAACGTAACGAAAATTTGGTACTACATGCAGAATAACAGTTGTCAATAAAATGAGCGATTAAATTTACTGTCCTCCTGGATTATTTTGTACTTCGTTTTTGAAAAATTACATTTTATAAATCACCAAACAATCTGTCGATAATTCACGATACATATTTGTTTTATATATATATATATATATAAAGAATGCTATGCGAGATTTTTATTCTTGCCTTATAAACATCACCACAGCTTGTTTAGTAATGAAGACATATATCCACGTTTCGAAAACCATGCAAGACGTTTTCACTGTTCACGTCCAGCATCACATAACCTAATCCGCAAGCAACGTAAAAATAAACCGACGTGAGTACGGAACAAAATAGATCAAGAATCTTTGGTTTGGACCACGCGGCCGTGGTTCAGACGAACTGGGACGGAAAATGGACGAACAGACAAAAAACATTCGCAGTAACCACAACATTGACGCGTTAACGTCCAAAAATACTTTGAAAAAATAAAACATATCTTATTGTGATATTTCTGACTTATTTTTACTGTGGTAATTATTACTGAACTATTCTTTTGGTATTTTCAGAGTATCGTACATCTCTAAATACTGGTCAGTGTACTAATAAACTCGTACGTTTAACAGTGCGTCAGTCGTTAAATAACTCGTGAATCAACTGTACGGACGTATCGTCCGCTAACCATAATTATAGTAATAAACATATAGCGTCGTAGATTGTGTTTGCAACGTCTGTATATTTTAGATATTTGTTAATAAAACTCTCTCATTAAATGATGGAGTGGTAAATTTATATGTACACGACAGATAACAAAGATCTATTTCTTATGCAAGATCACAGTGCACGGCGGTCGGCAGCCAATGAACATGTTTGTTTATAATTTGCTTTGTTTATCCTAAAATTCAACTAAGAGTGAACGGAGAATAGTCGGGAGTTTACTCTGTGTATGTGTGTGTGTATAGACACACATATATACACATGCAAATACATTTTAACATATACACATGTGCATGCACACACACACACACACTCACACTCACTCACTCACTCACTCACTCACTCACTCACTCACTCACCCACCCACCCACCCACTCACTCACCCACATTCTCACTCACTCACTCACTCATTCACCCACATTCTCACTCACTCTCTCACGCTCACTCTCTCTCACTTTCTCTCTATGCAAGACCTTGAAAGTAATTGCAGCTGGCAAAGAGTCTTGAAAAATCAAACAAGTGATATCATCATGATGACAAATGTGCTGATCGTCCTGAAATGTAAGAAACCCTTCAAATTATAAAAAAAATGTAATCAGTATGGAATTTCACAGAATGTCACTTGTCAGACCTAGATATATTCCACCAGTAACTTTTTTGTTCACGTCTGTGTGGCTCACATCACAGCTATACAATCATTTAGGCTATTTTTTCAATTCCTGAAAAGTATGAACAAATAAGTATTTCTGTTCTCAAAAATACATTGTATCCATTAATTTTTTCCATATTTTTATTACTGTAGCAATGTCGATAGCTATGGTTTTTTTTTCAAAAGCTATATGTAGGACATTTAACTTTAAATTCCCTATCCTTGCTCATGCCAGGTCTCCAAGGTGGGCAGTGTGTGATATCCATCCACAACAAAAATAGTGCAATTAAACAATCATGTTTAACACCAAACACATATCAGCTTTTCTGCCTTTAAACTTTTTATCATTTTCAGATATTTACTAATTTTTCATGTTTTGTTAAAATTGCCAAGCCTTCCTTAGTATTCCTTGTCTGTAGGCATCTGGTAGTGGCAGTACTGTAAAGAGTTGTATGCTGTGTTACAGGGGACAGCAGTTGCTTTCTTTTCAGCTTGAAGCCTTCAATGATGGTTTATGAGACTACTGGATACAACAACCATTACCAGTATCTGCACATTCAGCAGCAGACAATGCCAAATGGACTGGTTAGTTTTGTTCCAGTTGTTGCCTATATGTTATTTGATCATCAGATATTTTACACTTGTACAGTATAAGCACTTGAATTAGAGACATTCACCGTGAAAGTAAAATGGCTGTGATCATCCAATTGAATGGAATTCATAGCCAAGCATTTATAGGATGTTGTTTGTCAGACCACATACTGGCGGTCTAAGTAATGTTCGTCAGAATGGGAAAGCAAGGAGGTTTAATCACATTTTATCTTTGATAAATAAAATTATCGGAATAAAAAAATTGTATTTATCAAAGGTAAAATATCACTAAAATTGCTTTTTGCGAAAGATTTTATGACATTATTAGTTTACCTACCATAAAAAAGACATTATTAGCTTATCTACCATAGAAAAGATCTTGGTTCAAAACTGGTTTTTTGTGTGACAGTATAGTGGATGTATTGTTTAACTAGTGGGAAAGGTATCTCGATTTGTGGCTGTGTAAATTTGAAGGTGATGTATTTAAATAAAAGAATTTAATTTTTTTCACAGTTGAGTACATGTTAAAATAAGATTTACTTTGTATTTATCATATAAAAATTTTGGTGTGAGTCAGTCATTTATAGTTGTTTAATAATGATTAATAATGTGGTGATACTAATAGTTTATAATTCATTTGAAAAAATGTGCAATGCACGCCCACATTTTGCTCTCAGCCTAACACCTGCCGATAGAACACTTCTTAAATATAGGGTAAGTTCGTGGGTTCGAGCCCTAAACAAATTAAAGAGGTGAAGTTCCTGGCCGTTACATCACTTTTAATTCAAAAAATTGAAGAGATTTACAGTTGCAGAGAATATGTGCGTCGCAGCCGAAATATTGACTGACACATTATGGCAGTGATGTTTTGATAGACTTCTCGGGTGTGGGAAGCAAAAACAAATAAATTTCAACTACAGAAAATACAACTCGTCATCTCTACATCGCAACTGCCGTTACCATGGTTTGCAGAACCACCAAAATGTACAAAAATGCCTATCGTGATACTTCCACTTCGCCTTCATAGTGCCGCGCCCTTTCTTTACTCTACTTAGCAAAACACGTCCTACCAACAGACTGACTGTAAGAAGACTGGGGCGAGGAACTCGTTCTCGCCAGCCACCAAGATGGCGGGCGGAAACTAGTCCCCCACTATCAAACATCCGAGAACTCTCATTTCACCAAGGCTGAAACAAACAAAATTACACTTTAAAACCTGTGTAAACTAAAGTTTATCAAAAAAATTATGTATCATTATTTTTTTAAGCAAATATTTCACTTAAAATTGAGATATATATTTAATTAAATTCCCGCTGTGGGCAGAGTGATACATTAACTTGGAGAGCAGTCAGTTTCACAGTACGTCATTGCAACTCCCCGAAAAATCCCCACATTCATAAGCCTTTGTTCACCCTCTCCCAGCGCCAGCCTGTTGCGCCCCTAGTGTCTCGGCTAAGGCTGTAAACTACAAATAGAATCTTGTAACGTAAATAAAACTTCAGCCCACAAAATTACCTAGAAAATTCAAGAGAGAAATAAATTGGCAAATTGAATAAGGATTAAAATGACACCCGACAAGTGAAGCTAAATTAAAATGATTTCACCCTTACATTAACTGTCTTCAAGTTTACCCTGCACTAAAATAAGTTATTCAAAGTCATACAAGTAAATTGACATTATTAAATACAAACTTTCCCTCATACATTTAACCTCCTGTAACCAATCTTAGGTTAATCGAGTTATCTGGGTGCCACACACAAATCATTTATATAAAGAAATTTCAAATTACGTAGATTACATTTACAAATAGTTGAAGTCCCCTATAAACATGTGGTTTAATTCTTTAGGTGGAGATCTCTTGTAGTAACAGTCTTTCCTTGAATGTTTCAGGCAGGCAGTTGCACAAGTGCAACCTTCCATTGGTCTAAAATTACATAATAAAATATATATAAAAAATATAAAAAGGAATATTACTCTTGAAGCACTATTCCACATGCATTGAACAACAAGGTGAAAACTAGCTCCTTTTATGCAGAAATCCAGACAACGACTCCACACTGTTGGCCATAATCGTGCCCACCTTTCATTTGTACATTAATAACTGAATGGTAACCAACGAAAATGTGATGTGGTCTTGACAGACTGGCAGTGTTTAAATGCAAACTGACACGTCTTCTGGGGTTTTAAGTCTCGGAGAAAAAAATAAATATATATTCCTTATGTATAAGTCTAGGGCCCAAAAACACACTAAAATATAATAAACCAAATTATAAGTTGCTGGTGATGCCAGATACTTAACAATAACATTTGATGTTGGCTTGTCAGATACCAGATTACAGCTTCATGTTTTGGGGTAGGCCAACACAGAGAAATTCCAGGCTCGGGTAAACTTGTCTCAGCTTCCCCCACCCTTGCCTTTTCTTATAAGATCAGATGAGTCAAAAGCATGTCAGCCTCAGAAAGGTGTGTGTACATGGTTATACAAAATATACACAGGTAATTTCTAACAGTCTTTTTTTAGGAAACTGTGAGCAAATTCATTTTTAAGTAATTTTTAAAAATTATTGCTATCACTCCTCTCGCTACTGTCCATACCGTATAAGAATTCCATTATTTGACAGATCATAAAAAAGTAGGGCACTGTAAACAAAACATTATGTATCCTTCCACCACCATGTGCTTTCCAGCTGACAATCGAAACATGTCAACAGTTAAGGTATAATGATTGCAATAACATTTAAAGTGTGTTGTGATTTTCTTGAGATTATTTTTTAGATCTCAGACAAATAATTTATTTTCAATACTAGAAGCACATTAATCTTATTAGGGTTAGGTGGGCAATGTTAATGGAATTATGTCAAATTACAGCAATGGATAGCCTACTTTACAGGTATTAAGTTAATACAATTATTTAAAATTTAACTTTTTCTTGTATATTTTTTCTAAATTTGATGAAAATTGTAACATTTAATGGCGTTGCCAGAAATAAACAAACATGTATGGGCAACTTATGTTTTCTACCTGACGTCTAAAAAGATTAAATAATAGTAGCTTATTTGGTTACTGCAAACTGAAGTTGCAAGAGCTTATTACAGTGCAAGCAAACATATTTAAACTTTAATAATAATTAAAATAGGCTAATTCATACAAGAATTATTACAATTATTTTTCGTGTTACCTTTAATTTGGTTCTGTACTATCAGATCATAAAGCCGTATAGGCCTAGTTTAAGTTTCCAGTTGTAGACTATTAAACAAACTTACCTTTTGTGGTAGGCCTACCTTTGAAATATCAGTGTTAGCCTATTATAGTCATGTGACTATTGTAGGCTATGTAGCAAAAATTTGTGCTCTCACAACCTTAAAGGAAATAATAAATCAATAAAACGCGTAAGTAATAAACAAACATGGGTAGGCCAAATTGCCCAGATGAGGTTTAAATATTTTGTTGATTAATTAACACATGTCATCAAACCAGTACACTTTAATGACCGGGAAATATATAGACGTACGTCTTCTGGCCGTTTCTTTTGGTAATATGTAGGCCTAAATTTTTGCAGCTGACGGTAAGCACTTAGCACAAAATCTCACGTGGACTTTATATTAACCACTTACTTGCTTAAAACAAAAAAATACGGACATTTTCTTACAAAAAGAATTTATTGAGCCGGCGCCTTGAAAAAGCATGTTCACATAGAAGAATACAAAAAGAACCGTAGGTGTTTACCCACAAATTCTGTTAAAATAAAAGTTAGGTAATATTTTTAAAATTTTATGTAGCACTTTTGTCTAGACGGATTACGTACTTCTTATTTAGTGAATGTTTTTGTAGACATGTCAGCTGAAGTCCCTGTCTTCCGAATCACGTCTTAATATTCCGTTGTCGTTAGCGATTACAAGCCGCGTATTTTAATCCCTGAATTGCAATATATTACAATTACATACATGCACAAAATATGAAAATAACACCGTACAAGAATCTCAAACGAATACGAACGCACGTGAAGCTCAAACACTCGCAACGCAAATGGCCGCTCTTTGTTTTGGTTGCCGGACGTCATAATATCCCATTGGCGATTACATGCTGGGTTTTATAATCCACACATTACAATATATTACATATATGCACAGAATAATAAAGTTAACACATTATAAGAATCTCAAACACACGCGAACGCGGTAACATTTCACACTCGCAAATGGCCGTGCTGTGACGCGTCCTCTTGCGTCTGCTGTGTGTTTACTATTGCTGGTGTAGTCACTGTAGTGGGTGTTGAGGTTATGTTAAGTTTGCG
The DNA here is from genome assembly GCA_003012365.1 of Medauroidea extradentata. Lineage (NCBI taxonomy): Eukaryota > Metazoa > Arthropoda > Insecta > Phasmatodea > Phasmatidae > Medauroidea > Medauroidea extradentata. The sequence continues at coordinate 17,419 of PNEQ01000906.1, forward strand.
CGTGCTCCGGATAGCTCAGTTTGATTTAATTTCAGGGTTAACCAATCATCGTGACTTCATCAATAACAACTCACTTACTCAGTCAACGGTTGATTTATTACTGTAACTTTGACAGATGTTTACAAAGGGCGGTTATTTACACATCACAAATAAACCCGTCAGCT
>PNEQ01000906.1:18582-37221 GCA_003012365.1 Medauroidea extradentata
CAATAACCTACGTCATGGAGAGAATTCCATGAAGCAAGCGATCAACCACAACGTCGGCGCCAGAAATCCTACAGCCTGGAGAAGCTTGCAACACCTGAAGTTACTCACTTCACCAGGGAAAATTTACTAATAAGCTAAAATTGCCAAAACTCAAAAATTGGTCAAAATACAAGAAAAAGTTATATCAACAAAAATAATTGAAATTTTACTGCGGTCAATTTGAAACCAAACAAGCCAGGAAGATAATCAAATGACTCTACTTTAAAATTCCTTGACTATTTTATATTTAAATTTTGAAAAGATGAATTTAAATTAACATGTCCCCAATTACTAGGTTATTGAATTCTGTTGTATCATACCGGACACCTGACAAACTCACCCTGAAAATGGCATATAGCATGTTAAGAAAGATTTACATAATATAAATTTAAATAAGAAAATAAAAACACCTTTTAAAGATTTAACCAAGATGGGGAAATGGCTGAACACTTCACAGTGCTTTGTTTTGGTTATAGATCGACTGATAATGGTGCGGTTGTTTAAGTAGCTATAAAATTGCGCGATTTGAATATAATAAAATCGTTAACTGAATAATGCTGGATACGAAGCCGTGTTATTATATTAAGTTTCCTCCAAAATGCGTAATTATTTTTCACGTATAATACACACTACTTTCATCGTCGGCGATGGAAGGTAACCGATTTGTTGATCAGGGCTGCCACTACTACTTCATCAGGTCATACGGTCACGTCCTGTTGTTTTAAATGGTTGCCACGTGTCTGGCACGTGTTAAAAATATTGGTAGCATCGGCTGTCAAAACACGGAATTCTTACATGGGATGGACAATATCCCCTGTGCCCTTCTAGAGACTAGGCCCTTGGACAATTGACCCCCTTGATCCTCTGGGCCGGCCTGTTTTGATGTTGTTGTAAAGTGCAGTAGTTGTATGAAACAATAAATCGTTTTTCAAATATCCGAACCATTCACTCCATCTCTCCCACACCTGGGCCCTTCTGTATACTAGACCCTTGGACAATTGATTGCCTTGATTATCAAAGCAGGCCTGTTTTGGGGTGTTCTGTAAACTACAGAGATGGTATTAAAGTGTCTAACAAGCTTAAAACATTACTTGACTGTATTTATAATGATTGTTTATTGACAGAGTGAGAATTTTGCATTATTTAAAAATACAGTAGTTAGCAGGTTTTTTATGAGAAGTTCTGCTTTCTTTTTGTGGTAAAACTATATGTTGATGTAAATATGTAATATCTTCTAATCACTTTTTTATTTTCTGCAGGGAATGGGAGGTCAGTTCAACTACTTTGGCCTGTGGCTGGATGCAGAGTTTGGCACTGGTCATTGCAGCGAGACTTGCACAACCTATAAGAACTGTCCCATGCTGTCCTCTAGTAAAAGTTTTAATATAAGTCACGTGGAAGTATGGGCAGTGGGTCCCAAACCGAAGCCTGCAGATGATGATGATGAAGATGAAGTAGGGGTGAGTTGATTTCATTCAAACACTGGTTTTCACGTCTGCATTTTCTGCATAGGTGTGTTCATATCTGTATCTCCGTAGGGTCTTATTTTTCGTACTCACTGGTTGACGTTTAAACATTTGATATTTAATATTTATCTGTTATTATTTAATGCAACTTTGGCAGTGTCTTTGTAGATGACTTTGATAAGTGTATCCAAAAGGTCAATTGCAGCGTATTGCTTCTTTTTGCATAGCTTGCAATTTGAGATTATTGTTAACTTAGCCCTACCACTACATGATTGACCTGGCAGTGTGTCACTTGATTTAGAATAAAAAACTTTTGGTGATGAACAAAATAATTTCTGTCAACCCGTGGACAAGGTTACAAGGTTAAAGTTGCCAGCCTCAAAGGCCTTACAGTCAACTGGTGTGTCCACCAGATATGATAGTGAATGGTAATTTAAGCAACAAATCAGTTTTTCTACAACTGTATATTTTGACAGTCTTTTTGCTATTTGATTTTGATAGGTAATTGATACAATTTAGACACAAATTCCTGTACATGCAAACAATATTGTTTTCCTTGTATAATAAAAATATGTTGACAGATCTTAATAAATTGTTATATTTTTGTGTAATATTAGTCTACAGTGGAACCCATATTTTACCTTTCCCTGAATTAAATTTCCCCTTAATGACACTTAATGACACAGTTTTTTCTAGTTCTCATTTGTTTCCTTGTGTTTACAACTTACCATTTTACATTCCTACCATTTACACTGTACTGTAGTTGATATATGCTTCCTTTGATTCACATTTATGTATTTTTATATGATGCTAATGATATTTTGCTTTCCACTTACAAATTTGGGTGACTGTTAATGTAGGAGGAGGAAATTATAATGAGAAATCTGTATACATACTATATTTGTGTATGAGTACAAACAGTTGCATGTTGATGCTTAACCAAAATATTTTTTTTTGTTGGAATTGAATTACATATTATTTTTATAAGGACACAGTTTTTGTTGCTTCCGTCCATTTTTGCACAATTTTTCATTCATCTCTTAAAAAGTATAATGCTGTATAGGGTTCTACTGTATTTCAATTTCCTAGAAAGTTCACGTGGGAAATTTGTTTCTTCCCCTTCAGGCAAAGAAAAGTATTCTTGACGTCGACCTTGGGGCCAAAGCTTTGCTTGAAATGGTTGGTAAATCTCAACACAGCGAAGGAATCAGGGAAGTAGATGCAGAAGAAGACTAGGTGAATTCTGTTTTGTTAGTCAGAAGCTCTTGGCAGGTACAGTGTGGCATCTGTCGAAGCAAGTTTTCTGTACCAAAAAACATTGTGTAGAAATATTTTATAAAATAACTTTACTGAAGATTTGGCATTGCAGCTGCCAAAAAAATGTTGAATAATACTATACAGAGCTTCTTTAGGCCTATATTTTGTATTATGATTTGAATTTGATAAAAATTAGGCATTTATGGAATCTTGTTTTAGAAACTTGTAAAGTCTTTGGTAACATAAGGGTTTTACAGCTACTATTCTTGCATTTTGTAAGAAACCTTACCAAATAATCATTATACACCTACAATCAGGTTATCTCATATCATTCCTTGTCTGTGAAATATGTATGGTTTGCATATACGTCAATTATAGTGCCAAATATCAATCTTCAAATGTGAGCATGTGCTCAGATACAAGTTTCTGTAAATGCCTTCAATAATAAATGCCATGTACAGTAGTAAAAAATTGTAGGTGTTATACAGTTGAAGCCCTTTGTAATGCTGGTGTTTGGAGGCATAATTGCAACTTGTGACTTAGTGGTTCCTCAATATACTGGGCACTACCAGTTCTTTATTTATTCTGACTGCTACACATAACGTCCACTGAACCAGTAGTATAACGAGCTTCAACTTTATATATATGTATATGTAGTGTAGCTTAAGGTTACTTAATGTTCTTTGTGCTTTAACACAATGGTTTTGTATTTTTTATAAAATGTTAAATACATTCTACAGCCTTTGTGTGTGCACAACTTCTGTGATACATTTACTAAAAAATAGCTCACTCTTAATGGTCGTCACTAACCACTTTCTTTGGTAATGACTAGTCCAAACATATTTCATAACAGCAATTTAATGTGTATGTGTATTTAAAAGAACTGAGAAGTTGAGTTATAAATTTGCCTTTAATTGTTTGCACAAATGTTTATATCTATGTACATATGTATTTTTATTGTGCACGGTTTGAGTTTGAAGCAGTACTGTACCTCTGAAATTGAAATGAGTGGCAGCAATTTTTGTTGTGTTTTAGTGTGCTTTGATTGTATGTTTGTTATGATAATTTGATATTTATGTGTTTCAACTCATATTTCAGTGTTTCAGATATTATTTTGGATGTTTTAGTGTAGTTTGTCTCTGTTCCCTTTGAATGTTACATAATTTATTGCTTGTTTGTCAGTTTCTCATTGTTCAATTACAGTATGCTGCTGTTTAAGGTTTTTATTTTATATGTTGAGCATTCCGAACAAACATAAAGGATTTTTTAAAATAAAAGTATTTAGGTACTTACATAAATCATGTATATTATTAATGCAGAAGTAATGTGATCATCATACCGTATTTCTCCGAATATTATGATGACCTCGAATATAAGACGACCATCTGTATTTACCCTATAAGAAAAAAAACAAGATGGCTCTGTTAGGCCGGATATTCCACACCTAGAAACCACAGACTATTTTTTACATGCTTAAATATGAGTACATAAGTGTTTACCTCAAAAATTATTTTGTTATGCAAAAATAAGACAACCCCCAACTTTTTGGAAGTGATTTTTGGATCCAAATATTGTTGTATATTCTGGTAAATACGGTAGATGAGACAAATGTGCATAAATTCGTCATTTTATAACTTTGTAGTTGCGAGAAAAATATTTTTTTTTTAATTGTTTAGGTTTTTGGACAGATGTCTGTGTGACTTATAATTGTTTTCACTTTTAAAATAGTTCGCTTCCTCAGTAAATTTTATTGAAGGCCAAGAATTCATGCTTACGAATGACTGCCATCATCAGTTTTTGGCTAACTCACATTTTAAAAGTTGAAGTTACATTTTTTTTATTGCGAGAGTACTTTTCTTACTAGGAATTTTGTGTGGTATTCAAATTATTCTTGCAGTGGGAATATTGGGTGCATTGAAAAATTGTTCTTATGGCCACACACCATTGTGAGTGAACAGTATCGCCAAAATCGCAACACCCCAGGGAATTTTATGTAAGAAATGAAATTGGCTGCTAGGCTACTAATTACTAAAACATGTAGACAGAGATGCATTAAGTATTTCAGAACCGTACTGCAGATAGGAGAACACAAGAAACAGATGGATGCCACGTTTTTCGCACAGTTGCATGTTCACGATGTTTCGCTGGCCAAGCCAGCTTCCTCAGGTAGTGAATGATTACCAGTGCGTTGTTAGTCTGTTTTTTGTGTTCTACCTGCAAGTACAGTTCTGTAAGTACTTGTGCCTCTCTGTCTACATGTTTTGGTATTTAAAAAATTGTTTTGTCATTGCTGATTGTAAGACAAAATTTTCATGCAATATGGATGTGAAAAACTGTACCTTCGTATATTTTATAACAGGCATGTTTAAAATTTAATTTCTTGTAGAGAGTACTGTTGAAAATAAGTTTTCATTATCTGAGCATTATTCGTCAGTTGTGCTTTTATTTACTTTGGGGGTACTAGAGTGTAGGCAGATGTGATAAACTGTACTCACATTGTCCTGCAGGAAACTGTTTATTAGAAGATTAATTGGAGATAGAGGTGAATAGAACAAAACTCACTTTTGGAACATTTACAGTTCTCTCATGTTATGTATATGCTTCTTTCTCCATCCCCCTTCTTTTCATGTTGCGTTAGCGCAGCAGCTAGGTGATCCAGGTTTGATTCACTGCGGGGTCGACTTAGATTTTCACACGCGGGAATTGTGCCGGATAATTCTGTTTGTTGGCGGATTTTCTGGAGTATCTCCCATTTCTCCTGCTTCTTTGTTCTGGTGCTAACCAAATTCTCTTCACTCTTTCACACCCCCCCTCCTTTTATCTCTATTCCCAGTAGTTCAACTAAATAGGACATCCTTCATGTGTTAATATTTTGTGGTCAGTGTTTATTATATAGCATGAAGTGCTGTATGCAAGGGAGCAGGAAGACTTGTTTAGAAAAAAAAACACTGCACGGAGTGTTAACAATGCACTGGTGTTGCATGTGAATAGGTTGTAAAATTATCTTTGTATTGAAAAACTTGTGTGTGATGCTGTATGCAGTGATTGTTACGTGTTTAGCCATTTAATGGCAAAGGTAGAATGGTTGAGAAGGATCACATATTATGGTTGATTGAATTTTTACACGAGATCTAGGACGTAGCATGTACTGTATTGACATGTGGTGTGGTGTACTGTTTGATGTAGTAGTAAGGAATTTGTTTTCCTGTACTTTAATGGTTAAATACTCAAATTTTTACTACAGAATTAATGTGAGAAAATTTACAAAATTAAACTCTCATTTTGGGGATTAAGACCATAGACATTTTCTGTTTTACTTTTTTATTTATTTTTTTCTCCAAGTTTATCTGAAATATTTATATGTTATGTTGGTTATTATATATTGATTGAATTGTAAATATTTTTTTAACTTACAAGTAATTTTTTCTCTCCCATTTGTTCTGTTTTTATACTGCCCCATTGGTGGTATGGCTTTTGCTACAATAGGGAACATGCATGTCGGGTATTTAACTAAAAACATTACCAGCATTTAGAGTTATTGTTAAATAACATGTGTACTTAATGTCAAGACTTAAAAACAATGTATAACATGTAAAAAAAATGTTGCCGTAAATGTATTAAATTCAGAAAATTTCAAACGGGATGAGAACACTCTGTGATTGGCTTGACGTCACCTGGTGCAAATCGCTTGGTGGGAAGTCACGTTTTCCTAGTCAAGGCAAGGCCAGTTACGTTGTTTGCGGTGCGTATTTTAATTTAGGAATTACAAAATGACTTGCAGCCACAACACGTTCATGTTGAAGTCTTTAAGCGTGTAGTACTGTGGTGAATTGAGCTACAGAATATGTGTTTAGTACAAATCTACTACTCACGTGTAGCTATGGTTTGCACCATTTCAGGGCTGTTTTTTTAGCCTACTTTTTTCTCAGATTTCACCTGAGAGAATATAAAGTGAAATGTGATTGTGGCATTAGATTCACACTAAAATATTAGTCATTCTTGGATACCGCACTTAACATGTTGATAATAGTTTAAATAATCACTAAAATATTCCAGTAAAATTTTACTCTGAAAGCCATTTTCATGTAGCCTCTTACAAGACACTACTAAAAGCTGGACAGCTTCTTTTTCCGACGAAATTGCTCGATTGTTTGCCTCTCGCTTAATAAATAATTCTTATTTTTGTACATTTTCTTCATTCCTTATCTGAAAATAGGATATATAAACCAATAAACATAAAATTTGCCTGGATAGGAGTGCAATGGTTTGTTGCTATGTGATTGATCATAACGCCAAAAGGTTACCTTTTTAAAAAGTTATTTTTACTAACTAGGAACGTTAATTCAAACTTGTAATATCTTCTAACTGTACGCATTTGTAATATATATTGATTGGAATTGAACTGCAAATAATATCTGGTAGGCTGTCCAATATTTAGATACAAAATTTATACATTTAATTGTGTTCTGGTACCTACCGTGACTTCTGGAACGACTTGGGTTCTTCCATGCTGCTGCTATCTACTGGTGGACCTCGAACTATGTAAGACTGCGCAATGCATGAAACGCAAGAATTTTAATGCTGTGTGCAAGCTATTTACTTTGACTCTAATGTTTCAATGATTGCCTTTAACTTAACGTTTGTGTATTAAGATATTGTTCTTTCTTCTAAGTTACTAAAGGTGTGTAATAAAGTAACCTGCTTGAGTTTAGGTATTCTAGATGACATGATGAATAGAATGCTCGATCACCAGCGGTTAGACAGGTTGCAATCAGTCTCGTGCTTGCTATTGGTTAAGTTTACTTTCTGGACACACACTAACTTCACGCAGAACATTTTCTTAAAGACTAGAGTTGAAGTTTTTCCACTTGGTTTATTTTGTATCTCGTAAATCCCTAGTGTGTTTAGGTCATTTGGATTACATTTAACTTACAATAATAATTCAAGTTTGTGGAAATATACCTCCAAAATATTATGTAAATTATTGAATGACGAATACATAAATGATCGTAGTGATGATTCACGTTTTCGTTCAGGAACATATAACTTCCCAAGTGTTTTTAAGGATGTGTTAGAATGCTTATGTACTATGCAAGACGTATATAGTAGCTTTCGTTTTGCGCCAAGTCAATATTTCTTTAACTTTCTGTCATACTTCTCACGATGTGTGCACGATTGCTATGGGCGGTAGACAGCAAGAGTGCTGGATTTTCGCCGAATGACATCACAGCAGGCTCCATGCTGAAGTCAAGCATTTCGGCCGGCTTTTTAAATTACAGTATGTTTTTCGCAGACTACACCTGAATCAACGTGTAGAAATTAAAAGGAAAATGTGATTATTGCTTTAAAATGCCTGCGGAATTGAATTAAAACATTAAAAAAAAGTTTGCATGTTCCCCATTCTGTTTTTATTATTATTGTTATTATTACATTTCGTATACAGTATTCGAGTTTGATGTGTCTGTGCATGTTCTGTTTTCAAGAGTGTTTAAAATCTGTGTATTATGCATTGTCCAGAGCATAATCAGCACCTGCAGTGAAGTGCTAAAAGAGTTTGTACGGTCTGTTCATTGTTAGATTAGGACTTTTGAACGCCCTCGTAGGGATCTACGTTTATTCTCATGATCTGTTACTATGCTCGGTTAATATTGGATCAAGGGAATCTTAATTCATGCACTAGCTAGATGAAACATGTAACTGTTGGGAGCATAATAATTTTCTGATATGCAAATCCACACTTACATGTTCATGAACAAGGGTGCCCATAAGGGGGAGGGGGCAGGGAGGCCATAACCCTCCCCCCTAACAGATGTTTCGCAATGTGTTTAGTTTTGTTTTTTTTAATAAAAATGTATAGCAAACTATTTGCAGTGTGATAAGTTTCATAATCAAAATGGTTTCATGTGTCGAAATATGCCAGTAGCTACTACTATGTACATGATATATCTGTTCCTGTTGACATAAACATATATTATAGTCTTGCCCCCCCCCCTCCCCTTACAATCTATAAGATGGGTGCCCTTGTTCATGTAATAAGATACACCAACTTTAATAGTCATCAGAATATCAGACTGATAGTAAGACATCAAGAATTGGGATTGTTTTTATTGTTGCACTGTGAGCTTTACTGGCAGTCTGGGTTTACTGGAATACTGCAGCTTGTGTTCACCTATGATCAGTGATCAGCTTTCAAAATGTGCTAACCTTACTACAGCCTGTAATGAATTATGCGTTTATAAATTTCCACTGTAGTAAATGTATCAAAGTGTTCTGCACTATGTGAAATCTACAGTACCATGTAGTACAGTACTGATGTGAGTGAGAAGATATTTTGGTAGCTAAGTATGTAGTTGTACTGCAGCTGCAAGTGCTGCATTATGCATAGCAACAATAACACTGAGATGTAACACATATTTATTTAAATTATTAATCTTTGCACATGTTGCAAATTTCTGAATGTGTTCCTTGCAATATTAGTCATTTGAATGTTTAATTTTTTAAAATGCAGTAGTTCTAGTTTGTCTGTTGATGTTACTAATTACGTACCTGTGCATATGAACTAACTTGAAAGTTGGTATTTTAGTTTGGTACAAAAGAACATGCAGGTTGCCTATAAAGTCTGAACACATAAGCTTAATGACAAGAAGTGGTTTGTTTGTACAGTACTCTTATTAATAAAGATCTTAGGGTCTACATGAATGTTCATGAGTGATTTCACTCGAAGGCTATATGTAACATAATGTGCTGTTTTCCAATACAAGTATTTTGGCCTACGTGTCCTGACTTAATGGATGTACTACACAGTAGCAGACTGTATGTTTACTATGGATATAATAATTTGTAAAACTCCTTACAAAATTATTTACAACAATATTACATGATAAGACAAGTATTGCTGGTGTTTACTATACTTTGGTGTTTAGAAGTCTTATTGTTCAACTTAAGAAAATACTCTTTAAGTATAGCATAGTTCATCATGCATATTTTAATGTTCCTAGTTTTGTATATTTGCAAACTCATGAAACATTTATAACTCTATAGATATGTATAGCGCAGGCACTAATTAACCAACTTTTGATTATAATGATAAATAATGTGCTATAAACTAAAAATTTAAATACACAGTTGAATCAGTAGACCCTCGATTTTATGAAGTGAAAATGGCTGTAAAATTGCTATCTTTGTAATCTCAAAACTGACCAGCTTTGAACCTCTAAAGGCAGCCAAAAAAAGTTCATTGAAGTGTAATGTTTATACTAAGTCCATGTTTAATCTCTTTCGCATTAAAATTAACAGTAGTTTTTAATGAACAATAACTTAAACCATGAGTTGGATGCATTTTTAACAAGATGAAATTCCAGAGGAAACCACTTGACCTTCCCTTACCGTCAGAAATATACATTTTAACATTATAGGAGCTCTAACTACATTTTCGTGGACTTTTGGTTGGAAAATCAGGTTGTTCAGTTTTAAAATAAATTTCACTTCAGTATGAAAACATTGTCAAAATGAAATAGGGATGTGTAGTACCACAGAAGGGTATAATTACCTCACTTCACCAAATATGTAAATATAAGTAGACTTGGTGAACACAAATTCCATTTTTAGATAGGTGTTTTGCTGGAAAGTCAGCAGCTGTACTACTATAATACAGTGTACTCTATTAATTTGACATGCAGTTTCAGCCCCTAACAGTTCCAATAATATTAAAATTATATTTCTTGAGAATTTGAGCATGAATGCTTGTTTCACACAGGGACAGTGCGTGTTTTATGTGACAAGTCTCCCACAGCCACAAGGCATGTAAACATTTGCAAGACGCATTTAGTTATCAAATGTCAGTCAGTCAACTTTATAAATGTACGTGGTTTTTATTTATTTATTTTCACTTCGTCGATCCCTCTGCATGTCTTTCAGACAATAGGAATGTGAAGCATGTCAATAATGATACATAGGTGTACATGAAACAATACGTAGTACATGCATAATACATAATTCAAATATTTACAAGTTTGTACAGATACATTAACAAATAGGTCAATATCTAGGAATTATCCTTTTCAAAGTAAGTTACTTACAAAGTTATTTAGGGAAAAAACACATAATATGTACAATTGGCATAATATACAATTAAGACAAGATAATACAAATACATATATTTATACTGTATACAATGTTACATATATGCATACAATGCAAGAGTAAGCGGAAGAGTACTAATAATACATTTTCGTATCTGAAATGGAATTTAAATATTCATTAACAGTATAAAATGTGTTGTCAAATAGGAAAGATTTAATCTTATACTTTAATAATTTTTAGTTTCTGTGACATATGTAGTTCTTTCAACTGGAGTGATAGTGAGTTAAAAATTTTGACTGCTGTAAAGTATAACCCTTTTTGGAAGAGTGACAGGGAAGTAGGCGGAGTATGTAGATTCTTACTATTTCTAGAGCCATATTGTTGGATTTCATTAACGGGAATAAATTTATCAAAGTTATATGCCATGTAGGAAAGGTTGTCATATATATACTGCTCTGAAAGTGTCAGGATATTCTCTTGCGTGAACAGCTGTTGACAAGATTCTCTGCTGTGTTTATTACATAAGATTCTTATTTTTTTTATATAGAATTACCTAATGCAGGTGTACTAAGTTCTCCAATCTGTCTAGTGACATTGCCAGGTATTTCAGCAAATGGATCTGTGGTTTAGTGAGATATATTGTGGCTGTTGTGTAGTTTTTGTCCTACCAACAGATGTTGTGCCTATGGAAACAAATTCATGAATCACAACAAAAGTAGTTCATATGTATTCAAAGCTTGGAGTTGGGGTAAAAAATTCACTTACATATCTCAAACTGCACTATAAATAGTTGGAGTGAATTACTTCAGGCTATGGCACTAGGAGAGCCTTACCATATGTAAGCTGTAGTTTTAGTGGATTTTTGTAATGTTGTTGAATAATTATTAGTAATACAGTAAAACTGTTCTATAATGCCTGTATCTCTAACTCGAGGAAATGGCTGTAGTTTTAAAATTGAAACGTCTTAAAATTTTTTTCCAAGATTTATATTTATTTATCTAGTTTTTTAGTTTTCTTCAGTTTTGGAATTTTTTTATGGTTACCAATAATGGCATGGTACGTATATTCCAGACTCATAAAATTGAGGGTTTCTTTAGTGTAGTTGTAGATGGAGTTAATTGTACAACAATTTCAGAACACGTTTTCTGTTTCCCATATTGACTTTTCATGAACATTTTAGTGCTATGTTTTAAATTAAAAAAAAAAAAATTGATAAGGTAAGACAAAGGCTAATAGGCAACTAAGTACATATTAAAATTGAAGATACACAAGTCCTTACAGGGTATCATGGAGCTTAATACATACAGTAGTTGCACAAGTGAGAAAGACTACATATAATGTGTGGAAACTTGTTTTGTGACATTTTGCAGAACACGTCTGCTTCATACGGCATAGAGTAGACAAATACTGGAAAATGGCAGGCTGTTATTGGTTAGCCTACTGGCCAGGAGGTAAACTATGCTAGCTAGCAGATTTGAAAGTGAGACACTGTGGTGTCGTTATCATAAGTTGTGGGCAGGTGGCTGTCTGGATTTTGTCTTGCAATACATACCTTCATTTCAGTAGCCACTATCCTTACCATGCTAAGAAATCCTTGCTGTGCAACCTTGCCACTAGAGCCATACAAATTAGTATGTTCCAATGAGGAACATTGACCATTGAGGGCAATGTAATAGCATAACTAAGGCAAGCTACCACAAACAGCTAATCCATAACCAAATCCAGCTAGCATCTGTGGTAAGAGGACACCTACCAAGACTAGCAAAATGGATATTCCTTAGTGGTAGGTACCCTATCGTGAAGGCCTAGAAACAAACCCAAAACTATTCTCAACTCTGGACACAAAATTTTAACATCTCACTCAGAATTTATTTTCCAGTTTTCAGACTGATCTTCAAATATCCTCGGATTCTTCATATTAAACGAGTTCGTCCTAAATTGCCTTTCAGTTCAATAATGAATGCACCTACAACAACTAAGGGATCACATCCATGCAATAGCCTACGCTGCAGCACATTGTGCCATACATCAGCCATCTACCTATGTAATTAGCCTACTCACCAACCAAAGATACCCCATCTTAGGTAACTACAGTGGAACCTTGTTATTACAAACCCTGTTAATACAAAGTTCACGTTAATACAAAAGGTGTTTCCTTTCCCCGTAGAATAAGATGAGAAAATTATATTAACTAAATGCTTAATAAAAAAGTTTCCTTATACGTAAAACAATATAAAATCAAGTTGAGTGGTTAAAAGAAGTCATGGTGGCGGTATGAAAATATTTACTTTGGACCATATCCTGAAAACATATTTCAAGAATTTTTTGAGTTTTTGTAAACACCTGTTAATACAAACCTCGTTATTACAAACTGCAAAAATTTAGATCCCTTCAGTTTGGTAATAATGAGGTTCCACTGTAAAACTGTGCTGATAATGTAATTTATGAGCTACAGTGCAAACATTGCAAAGCAGGCCTCACCACCTCGGGCAGAGAATGAATGGCCGCTGGGCGGATATCAAAAGGCTCTAACCGGTTCAAAGGTGGATTAACTCAGACATTCACCTGGCATCAACCCCATGAAAACCACACCTCTTGTGTGTGTAACTGTCAAGCTCAACGGTACCCTATAATTATGTGTGTTCCTTCAATTTGAATACCTAGTTAATTTAAAAAGCTGTAATAAGAATTAAACCAATGTAGTTTTAATATTCTTGAACGTCTTCTACTGTACATTGTTTTTAGTGAGCTACCTTTTTACAATAACTTACTGTGCTATATTTGTTTTATGTTGTAGTGTATTTTGTGGCAAAGCATTTAGCTGTGTGATACGAATGTATTTATTTGTTTAAGTATTTAGTTACATGTTTATATGTGGGTTTATTTATTTTTAAAAATGTATATTGTATTCTTTATAATATTTTGCTGTTTGTATAACATGTGTTATTTATTGTGAAAAATGTTTTCATTGTATGTGTGCATGAATGCTATAGAAACATTCTAGTCATATCAATTAATATTATGTTTATGTTATTGAATTATCTGGTCTGTGACAGTTGTGATTGTTAGTAAGTATGGTAAGCTCCTGATTTCTGCACTAACCTGAAAGGATTTTGGCACAGATATTCAAATTTGTAGATGCAGTACTTCATTTGCAGAACTAATGTGTGTTACAAAAGTTACATGAAAGAATAATCAGCACTTTGTTGCAGTAATAGTTAACCCCAATACATTCTTAAATTACAAGGAATAGAAAATATTCTTCAATTATTCACTGATGATACTGACGTGATTGAATACATTATCAAACTTTGACCACTTTGTCAAATTTGGTACAATGTCAATATTGGAAAGTCGTAACAAAAACATAATACATATTATTTGATTCCATCTCCTGCCTGTAAGAGCCCTGTTTCTCCTGTAATAATCCTTTTATGTTTGGGCAGTTTTAGTTTTGGTATAGGAAAACACCACCACCTTTCAGTAAGTACAGTGGTCAATTTTTATCAGATGATTCCGTTAATGCAGTGCTCTAAAGTTCAAGTGTACTAATATTATGAACATACGTTCAGTGTGTGTAATTAACTTAACCAAGTAAACATTACTACAGTATTATGTATTTCTATCACTATACAGACACACGTACACAGAGATATAGTGCAGACACAGAGTTTTTCCAGAAATGTTTAACACAACTGTTGAGTGAGTATTCCTGTTTTTAATTTATTCAAGTAGCCAAAACAGATTGTTAATCAACATCTGAATATTTGAGCTACTGATGGAATTTTTTTTTAAATATTCTTTTCTATATGTTAAAAATATTGTTGCAGTGTTGTTACTGGCTTTATAATGTTTGTGTTTTGTACACATTTTCAGCCGTACCATTTGTAAGTGCACCGTGTAACTTTTGTAACAGTTTTCTATGGCCAGCCACTGAGGAACCTGGGTTGTTACAGTGCAGTTCTGCCATTGTTGCGCAGTTATGGCTGTGGCAATTGATGGGAGTATGGCCACAATAGCCCTTCCTCAGCGGTTGCAAGAAAAATTATTAGCTCATTACTAAGGTGTGTACCTGTCTGTAGAAGTTGCATTTATGTATGTAACCAGCATTTGAAATTTATTTTTAATCCATGAAGGTTATTATCTTGGTTCAAATGATCAGGAGTTAGCTTTCTATTCTGATGTATTTTTTAAAGGAATAGGTTACTTTTAATTCTGCCAAAAAATTATTTTTATATAATATGCCACCAGTGTTTGTTAAGTATGTATTCAGAAACATTGGCATCTTATTATCTTGGCTTCTGTACATCTTAAGTTTGAAGTAGCATGCACGTACTGAAGTCAGTGTATTGTAATTTTGTTGTGCCATCTTATCATTGTGAACGAATAGTACATAATCAGTCTTTGAAACTGTTCTTGTAACTTTGCCACAGTTTTTGCCTTCAGTTTGCCTATGTGTATTGTGTTGACAAAATCATAGCTGGAATAAAGCTTTATACTTGCCATTGGTGTTCTTTTAAAAATAATTAATTGTGAAGAAGAAGAATTTTTTAAAGTATGTATCAAGAATCTTTGTACATCTCAAATTTGTATTAATAAGTTATTAATTGACTGTAGTTTGTGTTTTTATTTTTATCTCTATTTGTAAGTACAGTATATGCCCAATTTAATAAAGATTGTCAAGTGACTGAAAGCTTTGCAAATTGCTCAAAATGCTGGCTCAGAATAGAGTACATAATTTTTAATTACAGATACTAGCGCTGAGTCGATACAAAATTTTATTTATCTGAGCCAGTATCCCAAAGGGGATACGCCCAATACACGATACAGATTTACACTTCAAAATGTTATAATTGTAATATTATAGTACCTGTAATGATAGATCTAATGCAAAAATCATTTCAGTATTCAAAGAATAAAAAAAATGCAATTGTTAACTTGTCTTTCTTAATTAAAGAGTAGATTCTATTGAAGTTAATATTTTTGGAAGCATGAACTATATTTTTAACACATTTTTGACCTACATATACTAAATAAAGTTATGAGTACAGTAAATACAAGTTGTCCAGAAACTGCAGTGTAGTAAGTACGGTATACCACCAGAACTCTGAGCTAAATTGGAGACGAAAATGTTAGTGGGCATAATGTTGTGTGATTACAATTTACACACCCAATGTGGCAACACAGTACAGTGTTAGTGTCTTCATGCACTCCACAGATTCCGTACCATCACATTCTGACTGTCATATTATGGGTGCAGGTTAAAATCCCAAGCATTCCTAATATGATTCTACATTTACTCAATGTAACATACATAAAATAATACGTGGATGTGGAGCGCATGAGGGAAATTTCTTCGTGCTGTGTTGCCATGCATGTAAAACGTCACCATACAGCATTTAGCCATTAACATTTTCGTCTTCAATTTAGCCCAGGATTCACATGGTATGATTAATATGCATGCATTAGTTTCTTGACTTTGTGTATACATTACTAAAAAACTGGGTTAAATAATATATTAAAATAATTGATTGGTTATTATTTCACAACATTTAGTATGTTAAAAATGGTTGATAAATCTGCACTTCAAGTAGCAACTCTAACCTAAAGAAAAGAGTACTGCATAGAACCTAGGAAGTTTGGCAGTTAAAATTAACACAGGCATTCCAGTAAATGAGTTTTATTTTGTTTGCAAGTAAATTATTTCTGCTGCTTTTGTTTAACCATTGGTGAAAAAAAATTTTAATGGCTATCATTTAAAAAATATATTTCACCTCGCAACCATCCCATTATGACACTAATGTTTTTTGTCTGTGTTTTGTGAAATCATTAGTTGCTATCATGTGAAATATATTATGCCCTCGTGTGTATAGTTTTCCCATTTCTATTCTGCTAGCGCTTGATGGTGGTATTATTTGACTTGCTGCCTGATTCTTTTTATTTAGAGTGGCAACACAAAATGTGAACTGAGGCAACAACTTCTGCAACTTAATTTGTAGGATCCTAATGTATTATTTTAAGTGGAATGTGAGCAGAGCCTGAAGAGAATAGCGGTGTTAATAGGAAAATGTTAATAACTGCAATGTAATTATGAAATTTAATTGTATGTTACGTCCTGCCTCGGAGTGCAAAAAAACAATTACAGCTTTGAAAATTATTGGTGCCTTCTATAGGTTAGAAATTAGTATCGGTTTGACTGGTTAGGATACATTAATATTGGCCGATATTCTGTATCGGTGTCAATGTCAGTTTACCACTCATAGATACTGTGGATCTAAATTTTGGCACTGGATGTGAAATGCTTTTAGTACTTAAGAAATGTATTATTTTTTGTGAGCAAATATATAGAAATGACTTGTTAAACGTGTACTTTCACATGAAATGAAGTGTTTATAATCGTAGATATTTAATAGTAGTGTCATTCGTACAACACACGCATGAGAAAGATTCATAAGAAATATTTTACTACATATTTGACTTCATGATTCCACTCTCACGTGAAATTAGATGCTCATGAACAAGGTAATTTATGTCATGAACATCTCGAAGTAGTGTTGATATTAGTATAATACATCTGAAAATTTCATAAGAAATATTGTACTACGTCTAGTATTTATTTGACTTCATAATTCCATCTCTGTATTGCGAAAAAAATGTATATACTGAAATTTATGTGTAATGGTGGTACATACATAATTGTTTCAAGAAACATCCTGACTTAGACCACTCTCATTCTCATTGTTTCAAATGTCTGTGAATTTTAAATATTATCCATATTTACACTCACCAGTCCCAAAACTCTTGAAAGTTTGAGAGGTCTTTGGTTAAGAGACCAGGTACACGTTACGTAGGGTGTTAATGAAAGTTATAATACATTCAGCTGTCTTAGGGAGTTTTTGCCTTTGTTTACCTTCATTGTGCAGATGTG
Organism: Medauroidea extradentata; assembly: GCA_003012365.1. Taxonomy (NCBI): domain Eukaryota; kingdom Metazoa; phylum Arthropoda; class Insecta; order Phasmatodea; family Phasmatidae; genus Medauroidea; species Medauroidea extradentata. The sequence goes on from PNEQ01000906.1 coordinate 36,355, forward strand.
TTGTATTCATATGTACATGAAAATGCATATGGTGTGCGTTTATACAATATCTACATTAATTTAATGTTCTGATGAGCATTAAATGGATATTTTAAAAGGCATAAAACTGGCCATGAAATATATTTATTATGTATTGTAACTTACAGAATTGGAGAGGTAGCTATTCAGTTGAATACATTATTGGTCTACTGTACTTGAAATAGCAAAAAATAATAAATAATTAAAAAAACAGTATGATTTCTTTGTTTTGTCACGACAGAGCATAGATACAAACTTAATAAATTTTCTGTAATTGCTGGAACCATAATATATTCATTATTTTGCAACGGGAAACAGCTGAAAAGGAAAAATTGCTTTATTTACGGGAGTAGGCCTGTTTGAGATTCTAGAAAGTATGTGGGGGTGACAGCTCAACTTAATTAAAGTAGCCTTTGCAACAGTTATTCAATTTCTTGTGTAAAAATTTTTTTTAGAATTATTGACAAGTATAGGCCATTCGGAATAAAGTGAGCACTAAAGATTTAACCTTTGAAAAAAATCACTAGCCGTTACTGCATACAAGCCAACATTAACAACAGTTACATTATTGTTTGTATGGTTGGTAGCGAATAACTGTATGTAGTCCCGTGTATTTTCTTATTTGAATACAGCATTAGTGAAACAACATGAATTGCAAACGACCTCTCTGTATTTAATATACTTTAAAATATTTATTTAAGTTCTTACTGACATACCTACTGACTGTACAATTTTATTTTATTAGCGGCAGCACAAAGCGACGCAACCGAGTCGATTATCGTTGGCACATGCCGCTAACTCTTCGCGCCACAGAGGTAGTTTAAAATTTCACCGACAGATGGCACCAGA
>PNEQ01000906.1:37321-49447 GCA_003012365.1 Medauroidea extradentata
ACGTCATTCAGTTTGTTTGTCCGTTATGTAATGAATATCGGTTTCTGATAAACACATATAAAAGTATTAGAAGTGACTGTTCATGAATATCATTGATACATTATGTGAAGTCATTAGTAATGTAAGTTGTTATATTTTATGATCGCCAGCCTGATTATCTGGAAATAGAAACAGCATTATTTTTCCTGTTTCACACATTAAGAAAATACGTTATTTATTGTTTCTCTTGACGTGCGTCGTCGTCGTTCATTGCAGTATGCTGAACGGAACTTGAATTCTTGAGTTGCGTGTGTCGTGTGTGTTTTTAGTGGCGGTTTGAATTTAAAAGTTTGAATATACTGTGCATGCATTTACGAGATTCGTAACGGTAATAGCGCCGTTAGAGTAGACGCAGAGAAACCAGTGTTATAAGACGTTTACTTGCAGGTATTTATAACTAAGATTATTACTGAGTATAGCATATATTCAACACCCGTGCATTTAATGAGTACATAATGTAGCTAAAATTTATCGGAGCACTGTAAATGTAAACATTGTACAAGACTATGTAAATAAAAGCACGTGGCAATGTTGATGTTTACATGTAGCGGAAAGATATAAACTGGCAGAAAATAGAAATTAATCAGGGCTTTTTTGAGTGTTCACTTTATTCCGAATCACCTATAATAAAAATTATGCTGGATTCAGTAAAGAAAATTATGTTTCTAATGAAACATCCCAGAGTTGAAACTTTGTTTTAGAACTGACAGAAATTTTATGACTGTCATTTCACTTTGGGAGAAGATGCCACCCTGCAGTGTAAAAATGAATGATGGCAGCAATTTAAATTCAAATCGATAAGTTAAGTTTTCTTGCAACTTTTACGTTTTGTTGAGCCTCGGCATACCTGAAATTAATTGGAGGAAAAATAGTAGAAACTGCTGCAGCATGACAAGATTGACAGCATTAATGCAGTTTTTATGATATTACAAGAATTTATTTTCAGTTGAGGAAAAATAAAGTACAGGTATGTACCGGTATGAAGACAGTCCCATTGGTTTTGTAACTGTTACAATAAATTTGGCACATTTTTATGAAATATTTGTCAGTACTGAGTAATGAGTGAACACAGGTAGGTAGGTGCATGAGCAACATAAAACAAGTTTCATCTGTACCTATAATTCTTAGTAGTAATATTTTCCAGTTTACCAAATGTTTATGCCAACCTCTGTAGCATAGTTGGTTAGGTGCCTGTATACAATGTTAGAGGTCCTGTGTTTGAATCCTGGCTCAGGCATAGATGTTGTGTTGCCCCTTCACCTCACTTCATTCTCATTGACTGTTTAGACCTAGTGCTGTCCTCTGTAGCGTGGTCGGTTAGGTGCCGGTCTACGGTGCGAGAGGTCCTGGGTTCTAATCCTGCCTCAGGCATGGATGTTGTGTTGTCCCTTCACCGTGCTCCATCCTCGTCGGCTTTTAAGACCTCGTTGCGAAAGGGCCTCTCACCTCACCAAATTTTTTAATATGTAGTCTGTTTTTTAGTGTATGCTTTAGCTTCTTACGGTAATACATGTGTGTATTATAGCAGAACTCTCGGATGTGACCTAAATTTAAAAACTCAATTTAGGTCTGATCCGAGAGTTCTGCTTTCAGTGTGTCATCTGTTTCCAATAAAATTTAATGTAACATATAAATTTTTGTCTCGGTTCCCCACTTGTGACCTATCTGTGAATATTGATGCTAGGAAAAAAATATGTTTTTTGCCAAAAGAGCAGTTTTACTAATGTAATAGGAGTGATTGTAAGTATAAAGCTTGTAATGTATGGATTTTAATATTAAAATATATGTTTGTATGTGAAAATATTTTAGTGCTGTTGTCAGGTAGTTTTGCTGGGAAAAGCTACATGTTTAAGAAAAATGTGATTGAATACACATTTTTTTATACATGAAAATTTTCAGTTGCGATGTTTCTTAAAGCAAAAGTTGGATTGTGCAGTTGTATTTAGGACAAATCATAAAGAAGATAAAATGGACACATTTCTCAGTTTGTAAGCTTCAGTTAAAAATACATTTTGTCATGCTTTGCTGGCATTCACATCACTACATTGTAATCTTTTTAAGAGCTGTTATTTTTATTAAATTTTGACATGTGCTGCGGACGCCCGTTCTGCTGCCTCCAACGTCTGGACTACTGCGGCAGGTCCCGGGCACGTGACCACCCTCTCCATTTGCAGAAACCACCTAAACGCCAGTCTTCGCTACGTGGCAGGTAAACTCCTGTTCCCGTAAGGTTCTTATCTAGGAAGGCTGCGTTACTGTGTGTGAGGTACAAAATCGATAACGCGCAAAGGGCGTCGTCAGCCGGCATATAGCGCAGTATCGTCTCAACGCATCTATCACGCAACTGGCGTGCGGACCTTTATTATTAATCATTTTCCTTAGGACTTTAAGTGGTAACCATGTCATTTTATTTGTGGAAACTATCATTTAAAGTCTAACGCATGCTTCTATCACGGCGTTTTTCGAATCCGGCCGATATATTTCTAGATACGACAGTCTGAAAAGGCAGTTTTTAGCCAGTTTGAGGGGCCACAAAATAATATTTCTAATAAGTTATACTAATTTTTAAACTAGAAGCATTTCTTGAAGTGTGCGTTCTTTTCGTAGACATACACATGTAATGCGCGTTGAGTAGTTTCCTCAAAAAATTATTACTCGCAACACGCTGCAAAGCGTTTTCAGCACAGGTACACAGGTAGATAGGAGCCGTAAGCTGTGATGATGGACTACAAGCCTCAATCGAGCAGTTTCTGACTACCCTTTTCGAAGCAGGGCCTGCTAACAAATTGGTAGTATTTGCAACATTAACTGATGCTGCTAGAGGCTGTGTGAGAATTTTTGCATCGTCGGGGCGCTACGCGCCACAACGTAATACAGACTGCAAATAATGGCATCTGGTTTGAATCCCGGGTGACTTGTGCAAAACTAATGACAGACGCATATGCAGTTATTTTACACTAAACATTTTTTAGCATTACCTGCATTACAGAACTTTTTAGATACATTTTCCATGAATGCACAATGTAAATGACTAGGGTAGTAGGTCACTGTGGAAAGCCCGCCAAGAAAAAGTTATAATTGCCCTTTTTGTATTTTCTTTAATTTGAGAAGATATATTTTACTAGTATGCAAAAATTAACACTGGACTATGCGGTTGACTCACATAGAAGTAAGTCAGGCATATGGTAGAACAATGTGACAGCCGCAGAAAGCCGTTGTGGCATGTGACATTTAAAGGTAATACAGAAGTAAATGATTCTCGCTCATGCAATACAAAAGACACGAATCCATATTAATACTGAATTTTTTAAAGTGTGATTCGGCTCATCTAGTTCTGTTCATGTCTCTGCGAGATGCAAGAATTCGACAGCAAATTCATTGTGTTGTGAACTTAAAATTATTTGTTTGCGTTTAAGCCAAGTTCTCTAAACACGCTTATTTATCCACTGGAAGCCATAAATAGGTAGGTAATACGGGTGTGACAGGTGAATTCGTAAAGAATAATATAGTCTTCCTGAATAGAACGCTAAAGAGGCATGTAGTGATTTCACTTTAATCTTGTATTCAACTATGTACTCTCGTCAGCGATAAGCTTGTTCCTTCTGGTGTATAGGGACTGATTTGCCAACAACCTGCTGGTAAGATGTCTTAAAAAACATATTTATGAGATCTTAAAACGTGAAAGTCAAGGCGTAAAGTAAAACCAATGCTGTTCTGTTTCCGTTTTACAAGTTCGGTTGTTATTTTTCTCGATACGTCAGTTTTCAAAAAGCAGTTACATACATTTTAAAGAAGTTACTAATATGTTTAAAATGTTTGCTATAGTTTTAAAAATATAGGTGCATATTTGGACTGTGTTTTGTTATAATATGTAAAGATACTGGCAATAATTTCGGCAGTTTTATGTAAAACAAAACACGTGTGACATATTATATGTCACAGTTCGTGTGCTAGACGAGAACTTCCTTTAACTGATGGCAAACAACGTAGGCTTTTATTCTGTTCATTCAGGCTAAATATATTGCATTTCTCAAATAAGTTAAATTTAATTACTTTTATAAAGAGATTGCACCAGTACGAGATACCAATCCAATACATACCAATTAAAATGTATCGATAATCATTATAAAAACACGTTTTTTATAACGCTTTAAGTAACACTTTAAGACAGTTTTAAAAATTACTGATAACATTTTAAGAAATTACTTTTAAAAAATCCATAGAAAACATGGCATAACTGTGCTAGGTTCTTTTTATACGTTTCTACTAGGAAAACTGCTAAAATAGTCTCATTTTGCACCTTGAAATCCAAATTTTTCTGGGGGAGGACCCCCGGACCCCCTGCTTTAATAGGGGGGATGGGAGACTGTTGCCCCCCCTCTCCCCCCAACCAAAATCCTGGCTACGCCACTGTCTTGCTTGGTCACCGAGGAAGTAAGTGGCGTGTGTCATGCTGTCTCGTCTTCCCTGAGGCCACTTAATCTTTTCGACCTAACCACTTTGGAGCATAATAGTTTTAAAGTTTTTGGAACATTTTTCTCGCATTTTCGGCCTCAAGGATTGACACGCATGGGTTGGTCACTTGGACGCCCATTGTACATTTCGCACTTGTATGTTCATTGTTGGCCTTGTGCCAATTTTAGCAGTTTACATCGTCGTACCACGCGAAATCTAGACATGGTACATGGTGACCCACTTGAGGGTGTTTCCGTGAATAAACCGGACATTCAGTTCACCGTATTTCACGAGTTCTTATTTTGCAAAAATGGGATCACCTCTCAGAATCATGAAGTGTGTTCCACAGTGTGCATCACTTTTTTGGACTCTTATTTTTCATCAAATATTATGTTTAATGTTTTTTCCTCGTGTGAATTTCTCTACACGAGTAGGCATTACTCTAAAACCGTTCATGAACTTTGTGCGAGTACAGTCTGTCTACCTTCGCTCAATATCCAGCAAAGAGATCGAGTCGAATATTTAGAGATTCGAGTGCAGGTAGACTGTACTCGCACAAGGTTTTAGAGTTTGTCTCTCTCTCTCTCTCTCTCTCTTTCTCCCTCCCTCCCTCTCTCTCTTTCTCCCTCCCCCTCTCTCTCTCCCTCTCCCTTTTCCCTCTAATGGTATGAGAAGGTGTTTATTAATATTTTAAACTTTAACTTATCAAAATAATTATAAAAAGAGCATGTCTATATTCTAAAATCACGATTGCATTTCTAACAATATAAAACTAAAATTACGCATAGAGCAATGTGCTACTACTGAAGAAACAGCGCTCGTATCGGCGGGAACTGTAATTAAATAACACGTCTCATGTTTTTCTTACGAGTTTCCTATATTGTCCTTGTACACTTGGTTTGACTACCAGAGAGCCTGAGTTAACTTCAAAACTCGTCTTGTCCGTCATCAAGGAAAAATGAGTTCTAAACAGTTTTGTGTAGCTATTAAATGTGTGCTAAAGTTGACGTGATGATAGTTTCCAAAACTCGCCTTATTCAATAACAGACACACTTTGAAAAACTGTTTTGACCATGTCAAAATGGGGTGCAAATCACTTTTTCTCCATTTTCCCAGTTGTAGTGAAAGTGGACAAGGGGGTTTTGGAACTGGATTACCGGTACTCATTTATGTATTTTATTTTTGTGTGTGCTATGAGAACAATTAGTAGATGTAATAGTATTACTTCCGCAGCTGTTCAATCGTTAACAATTTTCCTTGTCGGCTCGAAAAAAAAATCTGCCAATATTTGAGAGTTGGTTACAAAACATTTGCTCAAATTAATCCCCCTTAACGCAGGTCTACATTGTGTAACTTGCTTTCTTAGCTACGCGCCCATAGATTTTAACATTTCCATAACTTCACTGCAAAAGACAACTATAATATTTATGTCGTACAATACACTCCCGTATTTTCTATTTTTTGTTTGTGTCTGTATGATTGTACAGCTGTCCGTACTGTCTGTTTCATCAGGGTGGCCACTCATTGCAACAACGAAAATTCCCTGATTTCCCTGATAGAATACCAAAAAGTTCCCTGATTTTTGCAAGTATGAAAACAACATTTCGACATTTTATTCAGCACATTTTCCAATACTGATAAATATTTTACGTCCTTTCTGACACTACAGTCAATGAACTTGACATAACATCCAGCAGAAATAACTACGAACTTGACAATGGAGTATAATTACACCTACATAACAGTAATTTTTTCAATAAAAATGTTATAATGCTCTCAAAACTCCATTATATTCATTCCTATGGTTATTGTGGAAGCTCAAAAAGAACGAGGCAAGAAAATTCCCTGAAATGTTTCAGATGAACCAAAAATTCACTGACATTTCCCTGATATTTCCAGGTGACCACAATTTCCCTGATAATTCCAGGTTTTCCAGGTGGGTGGCCACCCTGTTCATAAATGTGCACCGCAAGATTATCACACAGTGTCAAATGCAGCGTGAAAAGCTTTTTAACTCTTGTTGTGTTGTATTGGCCACATTTGTGTGTGCATAAAATCTGCTGTGTGTTCAGTTAAACTAAACAGCTAATAAAATGCCTACATATATGTTGATATCAGTCTGTATCGAAATATTTCTCGCCTTAATAAGGTTTACCCTGCCCAGAATTTCATACTGGATACTTGTGTTCATTGTTTGACTGGTGGAATTTTTTTTTTTTTTTGAAATTTGCTTCCGTAATTTAGTCAACGAAAGTAAATTTAACCAGGAGGTATAAGAAGAACTTAAAACATGCTCTAAACTGGCTAAATTTGGCTATAGCTTTGTAGTAGAGAAATAGCGCAAGTGTTAAAACGTCGGAAACTATAAATTTCATAAACTACTAATTTTTATTACGGAATTTGTAAGTATGTACCTACTGAAAGCAGACAATATGTTTATTTTCATGACCAGTTATCAAAAGTACATAAATCAGACAAAACAATGTCTGTTTCTTCACATGATCCTGAAGGCAAGACGACGTGACGGTAGTTACTGGACTGGCAATAGTTGTCACTGTGCCTGCGCGGACACAGTAGTTTTCGCCTGGGCGTAGCGGCGCAGGACGTCGGTGATCATGCTGAGCGGGCGGCGCTGGCTGTAGGCGAGGGCGACGTTGTCCTGCAGGTTGGCGACGGTGCGCAGCTGTGTCTGTTGGTAGTACTTCTGGCACGCGTCCAGGCAGTGTCTCTCCATGTAGCGCTGCTGTGAGAAGGGCTTGTTGCACACGGGGCAATGCCACTGCCACTGGTGGTGCTTGCGGGTGCGCTGGTGCGCGCGTAGGTTCGACCTGGCAACACAGCCGCCACCGCACACATATAGGTCCACACCCGGTCACAGGCTAAAACGTGTGGTGTGGTGAGTGTGTGGTGAGGTGAGGTTAGAGGGTTTTATGGTCCTTTAACAACCAGATCTCAAAAGCCGATGAGGGTGAAATGAAGTAAAGGGACAGCATAGCATTCATGTCAGAGCTATGATTCTAACCCATGACCTCTCGCACTGTAGATCGTCGCCGAATAGACTACATTACGGAGGCTGGCATAAAGGATGGCCCATAAAAAAAAACAAGAAGTAGAAAACTTTTCGCACGAGGGCGTTATAAAAATTCATGGAGGGCATGCAGGGGTTCTGCTAGGGGGGAGTTAGCCGGTGCCGGGTTTGAAGGGGCTCAGAGGTATCCACTCTACCGCTTTATTTGTACTGATCTATCCCACTATGGTGTTCAACAATTATTCCTGAACAATCTGAAATTGAGACATGGTTAATGTTATGGTATTATAGTCTGTGTCATAAAGTGTTCCGTATTGTGACAGTTCACTTCTGAGAAATGTGTCTGTACACATGTTTGTGCAGACCGTGCTTTTCCAGGAAGCAAGTAGGTTTAAAGCTCCAAACAATGGAACTGTCTGACGCATTTCTCAGAAGAGAAATGTCAAAACACGGACCAGTTACATGAAACAGGCTTTACCTCAATGCAGGGGCGTCATTTGGGGCTACAGGGGGGGGGGCAAATGCCCCCCCCCCCTGGATTTAGAATTTTATGTGTATAAATATATTTCTTGTATTTTTTAATGTAAATAATGCTAACTTAAGGACATAAAACTGAAGTTTTATTATTAAAGTATCTAATTTATACATGCTTAATTAATAAAAAAAGGTGCAACAAGGTCACTGTCCCCAGAAAACAAAATCTTGCCCCCCCCCCCTAGGAAAACCTTAAATGACGCCCCTGCCTCAATGGCCAACCTGCTTGGCCGTGTCAAATATATCTATTATTCGTATTAATTTTTCTCTACCGTTTTTTTTTTTTTTTTTTCCGCCGAAAAACACCTTTCTCCCACAGCATTAACCTGCAGTTGGTTCATTATTTCTTGAGAAGCAAAAAGTGTTGTATTTAGTTGTGACATTACACTTACAAGACGTTAAAGTGCATTCATAGAGGAAGGTGGCCGCCTTGTCAAGCTGTGTGAAGAGCTTCGGCAACTGCACAAGTTTATTACAAAACTGTTCAACGTACGAGAATGACGTCTGCTTGGGATTTGGGAATAGCATTCAAAGCACACTACCTTTTTCGGGTTATCCAATCATCTTTACAGCTTGTTTTCTCGCGGCTGAAAATTTCTACAATGGGTGTTTCGAAGTTATTGGCGAGAAGACTGCACACCAGTTATTGGCTTGCGCCTAGAACCTAGGGCGTGGCGTCCGTCCCTTATCGCTCCACTGTCCCCGCGCCTGAAACGCCAAAAATTATCAGGTACATAGATCTCAAACGAGGAAGCAGTCGGCCAGGTACAAAGTGTTGCTCAACCACTCAGTCATTACAATCCATTGGTCACGTGGAGTACAGTAGGTTTATTCAGTCACGCGACCAGGTTTTGTCGAAAATGTCTATCACCAGGTTCGCCTACAAGCAATTCAAGGTTTTAAAAAGCTACGTATTTCATAACATTGTTAAGGCCACGGCTCACTATTTATGTTATTTTAGTAAGTTCTATTTTTTAAATCCTGAATAGAAACTCTCAAAACCGTTATATATAAATGTTGGAAATTGTTTGTACTATGTAGCCTAATATTTTCTAAACATAAGTTTTTATAATTTTAGATCATTATAGACTTTAATTAATTTTAATAGAAGTCGATAATTAGCCAAAACTATGGAAACTTGTGGTTAGAAGAAATTAGGCTACATAGTACAAACAATTTCCAAAATTTCTATGTAATGTTTTTTTTTTTTTTTTTTTGTATCTGTTCACTTTCAGGATTTAAAAATTAAACCCGCCAAAACAGCGTGAATATGAACTCGTGGCCTTAAACATTTTACTAAATGCGACGCCTGCAGCTCATTTTTACATGTTTTTGTTAACTTCGCATGTATTTGTGTATCAAATGAAATCTTAAAACCCAATTTGCATCCATTTTCAGACATCCAAATTATTTGAAATTTTGTACACGCATTAAGGGGTATTGATCCGTACCACCTTGGATTTATCTGTTTCTTCTCGATAACTTCTGTTCCAGTAGATGTATCAAAATTTGTGTCACGACAGGGCATAGATACAAACTTAATCGTTTCTCTGTAATTGCTGGAACAATAATATATTCATTATTTTGCAACGGGAAACGGCTGAAAAGGAAAAATTTATTTATTTACGGGAGCGACTACAGAGGCCACAAAATTAACAGAAACTATGTCATATGGATTCCAATAGAATGAATGAAACTATAAACTATGCCTTGTCAGCGTGAAAAAAGTAAAAGAATGTGTCTATTCTCTGATTTATAAGAAAAACCGTAAAACCTACATGACAGGGATCAATCCCCCTTAAGAATCGATGACAATACAATAATATTATAACTATGACCTGGTATTGTCACCCGTTATGAAAAAAAAAAATGCTATCTGGCTGTGACAAAAAAAAGTAGTTTAAGAATCAAAATCTAAAAAAAAAAAAAAATTGAAATAGATCATTACTTACATCTTTTGTTATGTTTTAAGACTGAAAAATAAAATTTATACTTTTGGAAAGCAAAAAAAAAAAGCGCTTTTGTGAAAAATACGAGTTAAAAAGTTAAAAATAATCTACAAATACAAAGATTTTGTTCAACAGCTATACAATATAGTTTTTCAACTATTTTATCTATGCATTACTTAATTTTATTATAAATAGTGTTATTTTTGTGATTCTTTCTTGATATTCTGGAAACTGCGGATTCAGTTTCACGTCGTTGTGATTTTGGTTACGTCTACATAGTGTTTAAATTTCTTTCACATCAATTGTCCAAATTCGTCTGCTAGCAGCAGCTTACCAGCGTTCGAGTAGCCCCTCTCGTGACGTCCTACGTGGTAAGGTTATCTTAGTCACGTGACCGTTTCGTCGATTACCAGGATTTTATAACCTCTAATGCAAGGTTTTAATATGAAGGAATTTTAAAAAATACATATTTTCTACGTGATAAATATTTTGCTTAAGGGCGTCGCGTACCTACGCATTAGAGGCTAAGAAACGACGGAGACATAAATAAGGGCGACCTTGAAGCGCGCATGAAATGCCACATCGCCTCAACGATCCAAGCGCTGAACTAGCATGCAATCTTCACACCGAACCGTTTTTTCTATAGGACACTAAGCGGTGACCATATAATTTTATTGGTGGAACGTCTGCAACTGAGTTCAGTGCAGGTCGCAATCTGAGATACATCCGATTAGTACATTTTGAAGTAGGCAGTTTGAAAAGGCCGTTTGTAGTCACGTTGAAGGGCTTAGGAACAGTGTTTTTAATTAGCACGGTGTCTTAACAATGAGATCCCGACCTTATCTGATGTTTGTTTTCTTTTCGTACGTTGGCACAATGGACACACGTGGAATATTTTCGTACGAAAAACCTGTTTACGTACGTACTGCAACTGATTTGAAGCGTGGGGTAGGCGGCGCTACATCCACAGCGCATTCCTTACAGATATTGTTTATATTCAAGTATAATATTAGTTTTAGTAGTTGATCGACAGGCCATCAGCTGAAATATCGAACACGGGTAAACTTACCCAAGGTAAAATTTCAAACTACAAAAAACTTAAAATTTTCGCTGACCTGCCCTACATTCGTGAATGTTCAAAAGCGCCTATTGAAACGGCTCGAAGTGAAATGTTCCCCTACCCAGTCTACCCTCGTATGATGGTACATACCGGTCGGCGAAGGTCTTGCTGCAGACGGGGCACTGGAAGGGCCGCTCGCCCGTGTGCAGTCGCAGGTGGCCCTTCAGCACCCACGGACGGTCGAACTTCTTCTCGCAGAAGGGACACCCGTGCATGGGCTGCCGCTTGCCATTCTGCCGCGCAGCCTCCGCTCCTGCCAGAGTCAAAAACGTTATAATTTATATTTCCATCTTTTTCCATATTGAGAATCTGGTTCTATATTTGTGTCTGGGCGTTGTGTCGATATTCGACTGAATTCTATCTCTAGAATTCTTTGTTGTCTAATATAACAATTATTAAAAAAACTCACATATTTTCTCTGGGGTTGCTTTTTTTCTATTTTGTGTGCTTTATATTTGTTTTTTCTTGTTCGTTTTAAGTACTGTGTCATTCAACACAGGTTTGACCAGCAAAACATGAGCAACGGCGTAAGCCCACAATCCAATAAATTCTAGTTATAAAAGAACTACATTGTTACGCAGCTCTTCTGTTACATGACCAAATTGAACGCTGACATATTGTAGCCGAAGATAGGGAATTGTGTACTTGAGCAAGATAGGTGGGAACGGATTTTTTTTTTTTTTAACAAAAAAAATTGTATAGGACATCGTATGTTATGGGCTGCAATATGACGCCGTTCAATTTGATCATACATAGAGATAGGCTGTGCGCATTGATCTTGCACTCTTTGGCCGGAATGAAGCGGCGCACAGTGGGCTGAGAAGTCGAATCATGGTGCAAAAAATACAAAATCTTAAAATTTTTTCCCAGGCTTAATAACCATCTCATGTTGTTGTACAGGTACCAGTGTGTACGTGTGCAAGATATTTTAAGATTTGATTGTCGTTTGTCCCCAGGGTGACTGGCTGAATATGGTAGTTTTGAGTGCTTCTAAACTGATG